>WOGZ01000014.1:0-263649 GCA_009733775.1 Alectoria sarmentosa
GTATCAAAAGGCTACGTACATGTATCAAAAAGCTACGTGCGGGTATCAAAAGCCATTTAGATTCGTAAAACACAAACGTAACAGATATCGGGAGAACGGCTCACATCCATGTATTCGGAAAAGGAATTTTCGAAATCGATTTAAGAAACCATCATCATCATCATCACCAAAACTGACTTGAAACCAAAGATTGTTCCTATTACCGACACATGATTCCATTCAAGATCGGGTTTCAACTTGGTATATGTAGTATGCCGCTCAAGCGAGACGATATTGATCCAAACAACGCATCTATTTCAAACCCAAACCCAAAAAACCCCCCACCCAGCCCAAGTCCCCCCTACCTAGGTACTTACTCTAAACTTGCGGCTGCCTGCCACAGAGTTTAAAAAAGAAAAAAATCACACTCCCGGTCGCCATGGCTCAAGGTTGCAATCTTCCATTCCTCTCCTCCCACTTCGATTCGATTCGATTCCGCTTTTGTGCGTTCGTTCGTTCGTTCGTCAGGTCCTACCTACTACATACATACCATTGCGTGATGACGAATTGCAAAATATTTTGTAGCGCTTTGCTTGCTTGCTAGCTTTGAGGGTACGGCAGGTGGTTTTTTATGTAATTCACTCATCGACTCACTCAAGCTCAGATGGCGCAGTTGGTCAGTATTCCAAGTCTGTGAGTGGGGGGGGCTAATAGATCAGTGTGTCACGAGGTGGTGTTGTGTAGTCGGCGAGATTTGCCTTGTGTTGATTTTAGTCTTTCGATTCGTGACTCCTCATGCAATTTCGTCTCTCGTTTGCTCTATCTACGTATGCTATGCTATGCTATCATGACGCTGTGTGATGCAACGCAGCTTTGTAGTGATGCTTTTCGTGAATCCTTTTTCTTTTTTTTTTGGCTTGAACAGGTTTCCGTCCCCAGCACAGATCATTCAAGATGGGCGCTTACGATTCCCTTCCTCACAAGCACAGATCTCATACTCTCTCGAAGAAGTAGACATAGGCAAATTTCTTCATCTCGTCCACATCTCCCTGAGCTTCGACCACTTTCTCGTCGTTGAATAAGACCCAGGACTCACCTCCACCTTCTTTGGCAGGGATCGGTTTGCGAATGAACGCCACGTAATGTCTGGAAATAAATGGTAATTAGCCACGTCCGTCCTCGCTTGTGGTACTTCAGGAGTAAGAAAAAATGATAGGAAAGGGAACTCACCCGGCATGGATACTTGCCCCTTTATGGCAAACAATGCTCTGCAAGCGAAAATTCGCAGGCAGATCTGCATTGCCAGCCATTGCCTGTTCACCTTCTGGGGCAGGGGCATCCGTTGCAGCATCATCCCCACCAAAATCACCCTGATCATCCGGATGACTGAACACCCAATCCACCGCCCTCTCAATGTCTCCGCCAGTTTCCTTCAACGCTTTACGTGCCTGGGGCGCTCCAATTCCCATGGCACCCAGCATTTCGATGCTCTCCGGGCTGATGCTCGCAGAAGCCCCACCTCCGCTGCCAGCACCAGCTAAGTTGAGGGGTTCGTCGATGTCCGGGTCCTCCATATGTGCGAATAACCAGTTCATTGCTGTTTCTGAGTCAGCGTTGCCAGTGGCGTGGAGTGCTTTCTCGCATCGCACTCGTGGAAAGCCCATTCCTTCGAGTTGCGAAAGGGAAGTCTCATTGGGAGCGAATGCTGGCGCGCCAGTAGCAATCGCATCTTCAGGCAGAAGCTCTTCATTGCCTTGAAGTCCCGGAGACTTGTACTCGCCTAGATCGAACGGCCGATCACCTACTACGACTGGCACATCGAGCTTGGTTGGTACCCAATTGACAAGCTCAAACCGGCGTGCGTTGACTGCAAGGGTGGTGGGGAAAGTCTTGAAGAGCGAGCGTTTGGTGAAGCCGTCTTTACCACCACACGAAGGGCATGTAAGCTCTACAACTTCAGCAGAGGTAAAGGTATCCAGACACTCTTTGAGACTGACAGGTATGAATTCGTCTTTTGGCTTTTGGCTATCTTTGGCGATTGAAGGCTTTCGTCTCACGGGAACTGGGATGGAAATATTGTCTTGCTCATCCGTTCGATATCTGACCTTTTTGCAAGACATGCATTGCAGTCGTTGTTCCATCACAAAGCGGAAAGAATGGACAGGGTCGTGGAGAGGCGCGGTATGCGGGGAGCGAGTGATGAGCTTGAGAAGGTGAAGGAGGAGCTCAAAAGCATCTTGTTGGCGCATGGTGGAAAACTCTTCGTGACCTCGCCCGATGAGATGTTTGAGCATGGCAGGTGCAAGTCCTTTCTGACTAGGAATCTCGGGAGAGTACTCGGAGGCAACAACATCGGTATCCGGATGCGAATATCGACCGGATAGAAGACCATCGGCCAGTTTTCTCAATTGAGTTTCTAAATCTTCTGCAGGAGCTTGCGTAATTGGTGGAGGATCTTGCGGGTGGTAGTAACGGTTTTGGAAACTGGGCAAAGTGAAAAGACATTGTAATATGCTGGCTAGATAACAGCTGTTGCCAAGATTCTTCAGACCCGTAAACCCGCCGCCAAAGAGTGGGCTGAGCTCCTTGCCATCCTCAGTAGTCATTGAGAAGTCCCATTTGAGATTTTGCTCGATCTGCATCTCGGTAAGACTCTTCTCGGTCTTCTCTCGCTCGGCGATGTTGATCCCCCAGTGCGCAAGATGCTGAGCAAGCTCCGGATCCGTACGCTCCTCGTCGCACGCGTAGCAGTATATATCTGCTGTACCTTCCGGCGTGATAGATCCCAACTTGACTGCTACGGCATGAGAAGCGAGCTCCGTATGTTTGAGACCATGACCGTTTCCGCCTACGCCTCCATATTGAGCACGACCGCAGCCCAAGTTCCCACATTCAAGGCATAGCCACAAGTTCTCTTTCAATTCACACATAGAGCAGTGTCCCAGATCTAAGAGACCCGTCAGCACAGGGACCAACAAACCTGGTCCTAGATGTACCCTGAGAATCGATCTTCCGAGATTGTTGTTGTTGCAAGCATAGTGTATGCTCACATCCCGTGTACTCTTGCTCCCATGCTTGTACTTCTGCCTGTCGTGCGAACGTATTGGCCTTGAGAATACCATCTATGACCCCCGGCAATTTTCCACTTGTTCTGTCCACATTTCTTACCCCACATTCGTAGCACTCGACACGGGTGTTGGTGTCGTAACGGTCCTCCTCCGTTTCTGCTGCTATCGCGAGCTTTGAGATCTTCTGGGGTGGCTCGTCTCGCTTGATTTTCTTCTTCGTTCTCTGTATGTTCAGTACCAACGGGTGCTTCGAATTCTGGCTATGTAACTGGGCATGGTCTCGTTCTCCAGTGCATCCTCCGTTGAAGCAGAACAGGCAGACACTCAATCCTGTTGGATCATCCTGAACGCGTCAGACAAGGCTGGAAGACCGAAATGAGGCGCTGGGGTTGTACTATGGAGTCAAAACACTGTGTACAATCCTCTCTGTAAACTGACTGAGCAGCTGTGGGAGGGCGGAGCTCTGGGAGAAGTCAGTGTCAAGCCTACGTGCGCTACCACAGGGTCTGTTACCAGCTGCGTCAACGTGCTTGCAGGCCATTTTCCTGGATCCTTGATGGACAAGTCTGGTATGGTTGGAGATTATACTCACAATAGCACGAGCAGATAGATTAACGTCCGCCGTGTGTTCTTATTATAAGACGGCAATGTACTCTTCACACCTGCCTGTTTACTTCGCCTCGGTAAAGTCTACTGATTAGATTAGGGTTTACGAAGCCCTCAACTCTGATATATATGTTCCACGTATCAGAAAGGATTGCTTCTTAAAACTGCTTATTTTCTGCCAACAATCACTTTCATTATTCCTATTTCGGTGGGTATACAACGCGATAATCTGCTCTTCTCAAGGACGCCATGAACATGATAGTTGAATATCTATTGAGACTTGAGCCACTCAACCATCTGCTCAAAAGCCTCCTTCTGCGCCTCTTGAATCTTCGGATCCTCGTACTCTCCCACCACGGCAAAGCCATGAGGCACACCCGAGTAGACTTTGACTTCGTGCTTTACCTTGTTCTCCTCCAGGTGTGTTTGACCTGCTGTGCGGACGTCGTCTGGGAACAGCTGGTCGTTTTCCACGCATACCATTGATATGGGTGATTTGATGGCTTCGAGATCCTCCGTCGTGATAAGTGTGCCATGAGCTAGAGCTCCCGCTTTGATCAATGGTTCTACTTTCGCCATCCCAGCTTCTTCATCTTTTGGTGGTGCCTGACCGTGAGCAGCAGAGTCTGGCAGTTCAGCGGCTAGCAGACAGACATATTTGCCACCAAAACAATAGCCAACAGCGTAGACACCTCCTCCATTGGCAACTGCATCAGCAAATTCCTCTTTTGCGCCCTCGACCACCTTCCGTAACACAGGAAGGACCTTCTCTGGCGTCTGTCTGGCCAGCCACATGTCTACCATGAAGGATTTAGCGGTTGTTGCAAAACCCATCTTGACTTTCTCGATCATGGACGGATTCTGCTCATCAGAATTCGGGTCTGTTGCACTGTTGGGTGCAGGGTCTCCAGCAAACCTTTAGGCTGTTAGAGTGGGCCTTATTTTGGAGAACATTGGTAAGGTACATACTGATCGGGCATGACCACCAGGAACCCTTCACTAGCATACTTGTCTGCTTGAAGTTGGTTGTTCTTGGAGTGTATGCCAGTACCACTACTCAGAAAGAGCAGAAGTTTGGAGGGGAGATGAGGGTAGTCGCTAGGTTTTGTGATGTAGACCTGACACTCATATCAGGACATGATCCCGAAGGTCTTTGAGATTGGACCGGAAGGACCTCCACATCTGCAATCTTAGATATCTCCTTAAGCAAAAGTAAGCTTCTGTTCCGATGGCTGCTCTTAAAGCTTTCAGACCCACACCACTCGGTTGCTGATCCCCAAGAGCTATAAGGTGTTCAGCCAAAGTGCACTGAGGTATGGGAACGTAGGCAGACGAACGGGAAGGTCGGTCTGTCACACAGTGCTCCTGGGTGCTTCAATTCAGCCGTAGTCTAGCTAAGGGGAGGTACTTAGCGTACTCCCATGCTCGCCCCCTTTTGGGCTGGCGTATCTTCAGAGGACATCAAGCTGGGCTCCATTGCATCGCTCTCCGGTACCCTTGTGGCAACATCATCGTCGGCCATATTGAGCGTAGTGAAATTCAAGCCGCCCAATGGTATCTAAGTGAGGGAAGGTAGTTGCCTGCCCCGCCGTAAACAAAGCAGAGGTACGGTGACCAATAAACTCGGCAAGTGCAAGTGGGGCAGCCGGGCAAAACACGAAACCTCTTTACACGCTTCTACCAAACAACGCGTCAACCCTAGAAGTTCTTACACTTCATCTCTCAGAAACTACGCAGGTATTTCCAAACACTTTCGACGACCACCATCACATCACTGAGAATCTATCACAATGGCGGCCAACGTAGCCGCTCGGGTCGACCAAGGCTCTCTTGCGTCAGTGAAATAACTACATCCCTAATGCGCCAAATACTTACATTACTCTCCAGTGCAATATTCAACTCTGGCGTGGATCCCAATACCGCTGTATCGCAGCCCGTACTGCAGTGTGTCCAGGTCAAGCCTTTGGTTGGGCAGCAAGGCTCTCCAGAGCGCTTCAGAGTCGTTTTTAGCGATATCAACAACTTCGTGCAGAGCATGCTTGCTACTCGTAAGCACAGGCGGCCCTACTGCTTTGGATCTTGTCACAATATGGCATACTGACGAAATACAGAAGCTAATCATGTGGTCCATAATGGCAAGCTCCGGAAAGGCTGTTTCGTAAAATTAAAGGCATACCAGGCGAATCAGGTGAAGGGGAAAAGGTGATACTCTAGTGCCTGCTTCTTGCAAGTCAATGCTCATACGTGCACAGAATCATCATAGTCCTTGATCTTGATGTTCTTGAAGAGCTTGGCGAGTGTGATAAGATCGGCGAACCAAAGGCATTGGAATTCAAGGCAGAAGATGACACCAAGCCGCAATCAACCACTATTGCCACTAACGGATTCTACGGAAACAAGCCAGCTCAGCAGCAAAACCAGCAGCAGTCTCTACCCTCGAGGACAAACCAAAATTCATCAGCTTCACACGCCAACATCTATCCAATCGAGGCACTGTCTCCATACGCACATAAGTGGACTATCAAGGCTCGGTGTACCAGTAAACCACCCATCAGGACATGGCATAATAAAAATGGTGAGGGCAAACTCTTCAGTGTCAACTTGCTGGACGAGAGCGGGGAGATCAAAGCTACCGGGTTCAATGATCAATGCGATGCACTATTTGATGTTTTCCATGAGGGCCAAGTCTACTACATCACCAGCCCTTGTCGAGTCAACATGGCCAAGAAGCAATTCTCGAATGTTAACAACGACTATGAGCTATCTTTCGAACGCGATACTTTGGTTGAAAAGGCCGAGGAGCAAAACGGTGTCCCGCAGGTGCGCTTCAACTTCACCAACATATCCGATCTCCAAACCGTTGAGAAAGACACGACCATCGATACAATCGGTGTCCTCAAAGAGGTCGGAGAGACTTCTCAGATCATCTCGAAGACTACAAGCAAGCCGTACGATAAGCGCGATCTCACTCTTGTCGACAATACCGGCTACGCTGTGAAACTTACGATATGGGGCGATACCGCCCAAAAGTTCGACGTCATGCCCGAGTCTGTTGTTGCCTTCAAAGGCCTCAAAGTTTCTGATTTTGGAGGCCGAAGCTTGAGTATGCTCAGCTCAGGATCCATGACAATAGACCCGGATATAGATGAAGCTCATAAACTCAAAGGCTGGTATGACGCTCAAGGCAAAAATGATACATTCATGTCTCATCAAGGAATGGGCTCTGTGGGCGCAGCTGGTGGACGAAACGACCCGACGAAGTCAATCATGCAGGTCAAGGAAGAGAACTTGGGAATGTCGGAAAACACGGATTACTTCACTACAAAGGCGACGATCATTTACGTGAAGCAGGACAACGTCTCTTACCCTGCGTGTTTGTCGGAAGGCTGCAACAAGAAGGTTCTGGAGGTCGAGCCTGGACAATGGCGATGCGAGCGCTGTGACAAGACTCATCCAAAGCCAGAGTATCGATATATCATGTCGATCAATGTCAGCGACCACACCGGTCAACTCTGGCTGAGCTGTTTCGACGACGTGGGGAGGATGATCATGGGCATGAGCGCGGATCAGTTGATGGAGCTGAAGGAGAACGATGAGAAGGTGGCGGGAGACGCTTTCCAAGAAGCAAATTGCAAGACATTTATGTTCAAATGCCGAGCGAAGATGGACAATTTCCAGGACCAACAGAGGTAGGCTCTTATCCAGTTTTGCCTGTGGAAGACGAGTGCTGACACTATGGAAGGGTGCGATACCAGGTGTCTGGAGCCATCACATTGAATTATTCGAGCGAGTGCACAAAGCTGACACAGATGATCAAAGAGTACAGCATGGCTTGAAAGGTAAATCAGGGAGGTCTCTCGCGTATCAGCGTATCAGCTTTCATTTCTCGAGATTGTGGCCTCTCGCCATCTTGCCGCAAGAGCAAGACTGTTTGACAGAGCTATCTTTACAAATATCATACATTCTCTGCATAGGCAATAGTATCAGTCTAATACAATGAAGACCAGTTGAGATTGAGGATCATACCCGTGTCCTTTTCCCTTTAGCTACCCGGGGCTCGAATCGAACTTCTTCCACGAGGTGAGGTCATCTTTCTAAGCAGAATGTTTACCAACGGCCCGACCAGAGTATGTACTCGCTTGACAATCAACTCAATTGTGACCGTTCCGGTTATTTGTTCTTGTTTGATACCCTCATTTCGCCAGATTACTTTTCGCCAGATTACTCAGGTCCACTCTCGCCATTTTCGACTCGCAAGCACCACCACAATGGCACAAACAATGCGAGCAGTCGGCAAGTATCCCTCCCTCACCCGTGTCTCCACTCTCTTCTCTAACGCTCTAGATTACAGATATCAAAAACGGGACCGGGCCCGCAACCTCCCTCTTCATCAACCCCTCCATCCCAAAACCAAGCCCCAAACCCACCGACGCCATTGTGAAAATAAAATGCTTCGGCCTCAACCGCATGGACCTGCTCCAACGCGAAGGGCACTACCCAATTCCACCTCAGGCGCCTAAAACATTGGGTGTCGAGTTCTCGGGCACGATTGAGAGCTTTGGAAGCGACGCGGAGGAGGGATTTAAAGTGGGGGATGAGGTGTTTGGATTGGCGTATGGAGGGGCATATGCGGAATATATTGCTGTGAGCACGCATATGTTGATGCACAGGCCCAAAGAATTGAGTTGGGAGCAGGCCTCTGGGATTCCTGAGGTGTGTCATTGCTTTTTCTGGTGCATCGACTGCGGTTCGTAAATTGGCCTGTCAGTGCTGACCGCCTGTTTCATTATGCATAGACTTGGATCACAGCTACTCAAGCCATGTTCCTTGTGGGCGGCTTCGCTCCGGGCAAGTCGATACTCTGGCACGCGGGCGCATCGTCAGTGTCAATAGCAGGAATCCAGCTGTCAAAAGCAGATAAGGCTTTCGCGATCTACATCACAGCAGGATCTCAAGAGAAGATCGATTTCTGTGTCAAAGAGCTCGGCGCAACAGCCGGATTTAATTACCACACGCAAGATTGGGCAAAAGAGATCCTAAAAGCGACCAATGGCAAAGGCGTCGACATTGTCATCGACTTCATCGGCCAGAACTATTTTCAAGGAAATCTCGACGTTGCAGCACGAGATGGGCATATCGTGCATCTAGGAGCCATGAGCGGCACCAAACTCCCTGCTGGCGTAGACATTGGAGCCTTTGTAAGAAAGAGAGTCAGGTTTGAAGGAAGTAGCTTGCGAAGTCGAGATGAAGAATATCAGAGGAAGCTGAGGGACACGCTGGTCGAGCATACAGCTCCAAAGATGAAGGATGGAAGTTTCAAGGTGCTGGTTGAGAAGGTTTTCCCGTGGGAGGATGTTGTAAAAGCGCATCAGTTGATGGAGAGTAATCAGACGAAGGGGAAGATTATTTGTAAAATATACTAGATAAGTAATTAAACATGTATACACTGCAATCACGTCCGATTTTGAAAAGACAAGCGGTCGCTGATCGTTAGGCAAATTGTCGAGGCGTCCATGAGAAGTGGCTTTCTCGAGTCATGATATCTTCAGTCGAGGACAATCTTTGATGCGCGACAGGCCAATTGTACTTTCTTCTCCGGTCTTCCTTGATTCCTTCTCCTCTCCAAGGTAAGTTTCCACATCTCAGTGCTGGTCATGTCAGAAATCAAGGCTGACCTCGTGAAGAAGCAGACTGCCACAGAGCCCTCTGCCGACTCTCTTCCATCGAAATCTGTAAAGGGAGCTTCCTTCCTTATCCTCCTCCAGATAGGATGTCGGGCCCTCACCTTCATTGTCAACCAGGTGCTGCTGCGGTTCTTGTCTCCTCATATTCTCGGGCTCTCCGCCCAACTTGAGCTATTCTCCATCTCCACGCTATACTTTGCCCGCGAGAGTCTCCGCAATGCACTCCAACATAAACCAAGTGATGATGAACAGAAAAAGGCCGCAGAAGGAGTTGAAAGGGAGAAGATGAAGGGCCCTGGCAACGGCACTGCCAGGTATGGATCGACTAGGAGAATGCAGGAGATTGTCAATCTCTCGCACGCAGCCATCGCAATTGGTCTTCCACTGACATTGGCTTTTACCTGGCTGTATCTGCGAAAAGCCGACATAGCAGTCCTCGAGTCTCACCATATGAGAAGCTCGCTCTACATTTACGCTGTCGCCACAGTCATTGAGCTTTTAAATGAGCCTGCATTCAACGTTGCCCGACAAGAGATGATGTACGCAACCCGTGCTTCAGCCGAATTCCTAGCATTCTTCACGAGGGCTCTCATAAGCTGTTCCATATCAATATGGGTAGGCATGAGCGGCCGTAATCTCGGCGTTCTACCCTTCGCCGCTGGCCAACTTGGATACGCCATCACTCTCAATGTTCTCTACCTCTCAAACGTCTATCCTATCTGCGCCCAAAATGCAGTCTCGCTCCTCACCAAACCCATTGCGTCAAGTAGGGATTATTTTATCTCACGCTTCTCCCGCCCTCTCATAATGCGTACTGCCACTCTCTACAGCCAGAACGTATTCAATCAACTCCTTACATACGGCGACGGCTACCTCATCGCAACTTTCGCATCCCTTCCGTCCCAAGGCGCTTACGCTCTAGCTTCGAATTACGGCGGTCTCCTCGCCCGCATCATCCTCCAACCAATCGAAGAGTCCTCCCGCTCTCTCTTCGGCCGTTTGCCGGCTTCGCAAACCGCCTTCAAATCTAAAGAAAATGCAGTCTTCTCCCATGCAAAAAAGCACCTCACCACCCTCCTTCGCCTCTATTTCCTCCTCTCCATCTTCGCTACATGTCTTGGCCCACCCTTTGCGCCCATGCTCCTCCGCCTCGTCGCTGGCAGCCGTTGGACTCATACAGAAGCTCCGGGTGTACTGGCCACTTACTGCTACTATGTCCCTCTCCTTGCAATCAATGGCATCCTAGAAGCCTTCGTAAGCGTCGTTGCAACCGATCCGCAAATCACTAGGCAGACTGTCTGGAAGGTCGCTTTCTTTGGTGCGTTTGCTGGCACAGGCTTTTTAGTACTCAGGGTGTTTGAAATGGGTGCGAAGGGTTTGGTGCTTGCAAACGCGGTGACGATGGGGTTGAGGATTTGGTGGAGTTGGGGATTTGTGCAGGGGTATTTGGCGAGTGTAGGTGACGGGAAGGGTTTGAGGTTGGGGAACTTGTTGCCGAGTATGGGTAGTGTGGCCATGGGGGTTGCGACGAGGGGGACGTTGATGGGTGCGGATACAGGCACGCGGCAGGACGGCGGTTTGGGGGAACTCCTAAGATGTGGTCTCGTGGCTGGCGTGTGTGTGCTCGGAGTAGTATTCTTCGAGCGAGACTTCTTCTCGTCGTTCGTGCCGCTTGGGCTGATTGAGAGATTTCCTGTACTACGACGCTTCATAAAAAGAAGGTGACGATGTTGGAGCAAAGAAATTCAGATAGATCCATGCTGCTCTTTGCTTTATCTACTCTATCAGACGCTCATGAAAGGGTGATTTTCCCCAAAACAGCCGTCTACCTACCGTTGCATTTCATGACCAGAAAAATGGCATCTCATACCCAAGATAATCATCAGTCAAACTTAATCTTCGTCCCCTCCTTCTTCCCCCCGACTCCCGGATCCTTATAAAATGCCCCGTAAGCCTCATGGCCCTTCTTCTTCACCGTCGTCCCGAACCTCAACAGCTCCTCCGGAACCTCCTGCCCCGCCGCCCGCAGCACATTGATCAACGCCCCGCTCTGCCCCTTGTCGTGTTCCGTGAAGAGCGTAATGGCCAACCCGTCCGCCCCCGCGCGCCCCGTGCGCCCGATGCGGTGCACGTAGTCTTCGACCGTGAGCGGGAAGGTGACGTTGATGACGGCCTTGACGGCCGGGATGTCGAGCCCGCGGGCGGCGACGTCGGTCGCGACGAGGAGGGGGCAGGCGCCCGTTTTGAAGGCGGCGAGGGCGGCGGTGCGCTTCTCCTGCGACAGGTCGCCGTGGATGCCGGCGACCTTGATGCCCCCTCCTCCGCGCGCGCGCAGGAAGCTTTCGATGCGCGCGGCTTCCTTTTTGTAGAGGCAGAAGACGAGGATGCGGTCGTTCTGCTTGGCGCCGGCGGCGCCTTGGTGCTGCTCCAGGAGCTGCAGCAGGCGCGTTTCCTTCTGCCGCGGGTCGACGACCTCGACGCGCTGGGTGATTTTGGCGTTGGCGCGGAGTTCGCCGGCGGGGTTGTCGGCGCCGATGGAGATGTGCACGGGGTTTTTCATAAAGGTGGAGGCGAGGGCCCGGACCGAGGGAGGCCAGGTGGCGGTGAACATGAGGGTTTGGCGGCCTTTGGTGGGAGTGGTGGCGATGATCTTGCGGATTTCGTCTTCGAAGCCCTTGTCGAGCATGCGGTCTGCTTCGTCGAGGACCACGTAGTCGACATTGCGGAGATCGGCCGAGCCTTCGTCTATGAGGTCGTTCAGTCGGCCCGGGGTCGCTACGACAATGTGGGCGGTTTTCAGGGCCAGGCGCTGCGGGTCTTTGGGGACGCCGCCGTAGACGCAGACGGTGGAGAGGCGGGCGGGGGAGGCGAGGGTTTCGATTTGGGTGTGGATTTGCGCGGCGAGTTCGCGGGTGGGGGAAATGATGACTGCTCTGGCTGGTGGCCCTTTCGCTCTGGATGAGCTGGTTATAGAGCGTATGCAGGGGACACCGAAGGCGAGGGTCTTGCCGGAGCCGGTCTCTGCGACGCCGATTACGTCGCGGCCGGAGAGGAGGAAGGGCCAGGCGGCTGATTGGATTGGGGTGGGTATTTTGAAGGCGGTAAAGGGCGAGGAGGATGTGGTGGTGTGGGAGGGGAGGTGGGAGAATTGGGTTATTGGACGGAGATTGGTTGAGGAGGTTGGGTCGCTGATTGTGATGAAGTTGGTCGAGAGGAAGTCGTCGATCTCGGATTGAGGAAGAGCTGATAGGGCTGGATCTTCAACGTAGCCTCCCAAGGGCTTGGTAGCGCCATTCGCTGCGGATATTGCAATGGTTTGGATAGCATACCTATCACCGCTATCCGCCTTGGCCGACTTCTTCTCCGCCTTCAATCGAGCCTTCTCCGCTTTCCGAGCAGTTTTATCAGCAGCTTTGTCAACCCCATCGACTCCACTGCTTATTGGCTCGTCTTGTGCCGCGCCGGCACCAGTTTCCTGCCACGTCGCCAGCTTTTTCATTCTTTTTGCTTCTTTTCGAGCCTCTTTCGAGAGCTTGCTTTCGCTTTGGTCTCCATTGGCGGCAATTTTCTCCACCTGGCCGGCGACGGTGTTTATTAGCAGAACCTCGTCTGCCCATTGTCCAGCGCTCGGCTCTTTGGCCAGTTTCTTCAGCCTTTTCGCCTCTCTTCGCTCCTCCTTCGAGGCTTGGCTCCCGCCGTCGTCGCCATTGCCGATGGCTTTCTTTGATACATCTTCTCGTCGCCTCTTTTTCGACTTCTTCGTAGGGTCGTTTCTGTCAGTAGGTGCCGCGCTGGCTAATGCTTCTGTCATTACGCGAATAAAGGCATTGGTGTGGTCGTTTAAAAGTTCCGCAGAGAGAGCTGAAAGATTTCAAATGTGGAAGGTGTGCCGAACACTCTTACGCGCGAGCGCGCTAACGCCCGCTCGATGTCGGCTGTCGATCGGTCACCAACGTCTTTGCTCTGCGTGGCTAGTCCTGCAATACGAGTATGTGGGAACATTTTTGAGACTATCTCAAAGCACATTGTCAGTTGGCATATCTCCCCCGGTTTGTCTCCCCTGACACACAATGTCTCCACTGTTTCGCCCTTCTGCAATGGCGAGAGGTGGAAGTTGGAAAATGCCTCGCTGTTCATGTAAGCACTAAGGGTTCTGGGCAGCTAGGGAAGCTAGGGAAGCCGAGGAAGTGCCTGTACTTATATATCCTGCGTTAGCTTCTTGCGTCAGGTTCAACAGTAATTTATTCTCCGAGTCTATCAATATTTTTACACACCAAATTAACATTGTCAAAAGACCTGAGGGAAGTTTTTCCTATCTTGAATTCAATCACCATACTTTCTTTCAACGTTTTTCGAAACATCAAGATACAAGAACCATTTGTCTCAAAACTATCGACTTGCGGGAATCATATCTAGTGATCCTTGCCCCCACAAATTTTCTACTTTTTCACAAAGCCTATCCAATAGGCCACCCCTACGTATCCTATTTCTTAATATCTGTTCCAGGGACACTACCATGTCCCACGAAATCTACATTCCCGCTTTCGCCCCTGGCAAATCTCCCCACTCCCCCTACATCTCCTATGGCATTCCCTACCCGGAAGCCTGCGCTAAGCATGTCTCGGAAACTTTTCACGCCTGCCGCGTCTATATCCTAGCCTCTGGTGCTCTAAGTCGCAATACCTCCGATCTGCCCTCCCTTGTCAGCGCTCTCGAGTCCAGAATGGGTAAAGGGCTTGTCGTGGGTATTAGAAAAGGCATCCTACCCCACTCCCACTACTCTGACATCCTCGAAATCGTCAAGGAAGCCAAAGCCGCACACGCCGATATCCTCGTCACCCTTGGCGGTGGCAGTCTGACCGACGCGGCTAAAGTCATCGCCCTCGCTCTTGCCAACAACGCCACGACTTTCGACGACCTAGAAACCCTCTACTTCGACTCCCCAACCTTACGAGACCCACTCCTCCCATCTACCGTTCCAATCATCTGCATCCCCACGGCCCTCTGCGCGGGCGAATACAATCCCGTAGCCGACGCCACCAACGATGCAACCAAGCATAAACATTCCTTCCAGCACCTATCCATCGGACCCCGACTCGTGATCCTGAGTCCGGAACTCAGCGCCACGACGCCGATGCACGTCTGGTTGAGCACGGGCATCAGGGCCGTCGACCATTGCGTCGAGGCTATCTGCAGCATCGCTTCGACGGACGAGGGCGATGCGAACGCGGCGGAGGGGCTGAGGAAATTGATTCCGGCCTTGTTGGCGACGAAGCAGGAACCAGGGAAGTTGGAACCTCGCATGCAATGTCTGCTCGGTGCGAAGGATGCGATCGGCTGTAACCTGATGCGCATCCCCATGGGCGCGAGCCATGGCATCGGGCATCAGTTGGGCCCGCTGGGCGTGGGGCACGGGGAGACGAGCTGTGTGCTGATGCCTGCGGTCATGCGGTTCAACAAGCCTGTCAATGCGGCCAAGCAAAGGAAAGTGCTAAAGATCTTGTGGGATGAAGTCGCCGTCGAAGATGTCTTGGTCAAAAGGGGCGTCGAGCGGGAAGAAGCGGATTTGGCAGACGTGCTCGATGCGATCTTCAGAGAACTGGGCCTGCCGAGGTCGCTGAAGGAGGTGGGTGTGGGGAGGGAGAAGTTGCCGGCCCTGGCGCGGGGGAGCTTGAGTTATGGGTGGTGTAAGTCTAATCCAGTTCCGTTGATGGAGATTGAGCAGGTGATGGAGATTTTGGAGATGGTGGTTGGAGAGCAATGATTCGGTTGGTGTGTGGATGCGCACGATATGTAACGCTTGGATAGTGACTCAGATGGCGATGGATTTTTATCAGTCGGATTATGATTTTCGCGTACATTGAAAAGTCACGCAACACAGCTTTGACGTCTCACAAGACATAGACAAGAACGCATCTCGTTTGGATTTTCAGAGAAAATCACATCTACAGCCCCTAACACTCCTCTCTAAACCGCCGAAACGGATATCAGACCGAAGCACAGAACGCCAACCCAACAAACAAAAATCTCGACTCATCCTCAACTGCATAAACCCCAAGATGCTCCACCAGCAAACCCCTCGGCGAGGCGTTTTCATCCACCCTATCTACGACGTCTTCAGAATAAGCTCCATTCAGAACTCCGATACCATCAGTGAGCGAAACTCATCCATCTTCGATAGTATACTTTACTTTCATGGAGAGTAAAACTCACCATCTTGATTACGTTCATTTTCTCTTCTGCCATGGGATTCGGACAGCAAAACGGTGGGGAGAAAGTGCTTGCAGACGCACTGGCCTGTAGATGATTAGGTATGATGCGAGCGCTATTCAGAAATGACGCGTGATGCGGGTTTCTTGCGTTGCACTCCAGAGACGTCCAATCTCGGGCCTTTACGAAAAACCAGCCCGTTAACAGGGATCGCTACAGCGGGGCTGTGGGTTTAATGAGTTGCATAGGAGGTCCGAGCATGGTGACCATGGGCACGTGGCCCCATCGCATGGAATGGTTTAGAATCAGCGGTCATAGCAGGAGACACGTGTCGTGAAGGAATTTCGATTCATACCCATCTTTTGCATCTGGCAATGGCTCTTCTATTCGATTTCCATCTCTTTCGGAGCCATTGCATTTTTTTGTTTCCTTCACCCACGTTTGTAGATAGCTTCATTTTTTCAACTCACTCCAGATTTGTGTCGTACAGACATGGGAGGTTTTCTTGGCGCTGGGGCTCGAGGATTTGCCTGTTCAGGTCTCTATTCACTCCTCGCTCTGGCGTTGGGACGGCCCGATCATTATTATGACTATATCCTCATTTGTGTGTGTGTGTGTGATGTGTGTACTCGAGTATACAAGCACTAATGATGTAAACTGGACGAACACATCAAATGTGTAAATGCTGATACACATGTGCAGTCATGGACCGGCTTAAAAAGACACTGAAATATCGCGAAATTGGAACATAGACAGAAATTGGACCAAAGTGCTCATAACCAGTGCTCACGCAACTATCGCACCAATCTCTGGCCCTTGCAAACCACTCCATAGCAGACGAGTTTCTCATCATAAAGGTATGCTTGCCTAGTCTTCCTCTCGCTATCTGCATTCTGGGACCTGGCTCGGGGCGCCGTTACTTCTTGAGCCATGCTTGTGGTGCGCAGATAGCCTACGTCTCGATCCAAGTATACAACACCTTCCGGACATATGTAGCTGTCCCTCTGGCTGTAAATGCTGTTGCTTGAGGCTCTGTTGGATCCATCATCGTAATCCTCGGGTTCATAAGTATTTGAGAGCTTGGGCTATGGCCGGGTCGGGGAGTTTGCTTGTTGGCGCTTGTAGTGCTTGCTACATTTGCAGTAATATTGTGATTGAGGGGGAGAAAGGATTAAATACTAAGACTTGCACGGTAGGTCAGTTGTAGGGATCATCAAAGCTGTCGGTCCTGGGGACTCAAGCACCAAGACGCCAGTGTGATACGCCGTGGCCTGGGAGCTCGCAGTTCTCTTTCCAGTTTGTCTTCCAAGCGTTCAAAAGGGGAATATATTGATAGCAGCTCCGTCCAGTAACTCTTGAAATAGGTTGACTAGGGTCATGAAGGCTGCTGACAAATCATTTGAGACTAGCACAGTAGGTGGCACTAGCGGCCTTGCAGCCTAATGTTGCCTAAATCCTCTTGCTGTAGAGGAATCATGAACAAACATCAGAATTGAGTACTTCCATCATAAGCTCTTATCGCTGTCACACTTTTGTTCATGGATCAAAATGTGCCATGGTAGAGACTAGCTCCGCTGCTGCTAACTTCGTCTGCGTTTAATTCATAACTCCAACCATTTTTCACATCAACAATGGCCTCCACACTCAAACTTCTAGCCATGCCATTGGAAATTCGCTACCACATCTATTCTCACCTCCTCGTCAATAGCTCCGTCGTCAATATATCGGCTCAACGTATGGTCAACCCTTTACGAAACGGAGTAGTCCGCGCCTGCCGACAGACTCTTTACGAAATGGTCGAATATTACTATGCCAACAACACTTTTATGCTCTCTATACTGAACTCACCAAAATCTATGCCATCCCTCTTGCAACGTCTTAGCGGCGTGCAACATTTGCAAGTAGATATCGGAGATTTGGGGTTCTCGCCAACAGACAGAACATTCTTCCTGCACCAACACACGCAGCAGCGATGTGACTGGTTCTTGAAGACCCTTCGTCGAGCAAAACGAGGTCAGGAAGGGAGATTGATGAAGACGTTGGTGGCAATTGACCGTTGCGGTACTTCTATTGTATCTGAGTGAGTAGGTTTCGGCAGCCAACTCAGATACAAGTCAGAAGTGGCGAAGACTTAGACGGCTTCACGTAAAGTCGAAATGGATGCTGACTGCATGTACTCATAGAAGCATCCCACCTACGGCGCAAATACGGAAAGATCAGAAATGGAGGGAGGAGGAACGAAGAGAGGTGTTAGCAAATGTGTTGCGCCCTTTATCCCATGTTATTGATAGTATCACTATCGAGAGTCGAGCCATGTCTGAAGAGCGGGATCAATGGGGACGTCTGAGTATGCAAGTCTTTGCAATTTCGGAGTTTGGCATCGCTGACTTAAAAACAGCGAAGACTTGGAATGTGGTCCTGAGTGTTGGTCAAGTTAGGTCGCTGACGTGAGCCGGAGGTTGTTCATTTTGCCGATAGGCAATACATACTCGTCCACACCTAGGTATTCCGACGCAAGCAACTTAGAGCGCACGGCTCGAATTGGGTAAATCGTCAAGCAATTTCGGAGGAAATGTTTGCTCGACTTTGAATTGGTGTCAGCATCATGACTCTAAGGATCCGAGCTCTTGGAAATCCTTTCTCTCTGAAATGAAAATCAGTGGAATTTTATTCATGCACCAAAGCTCCTGTCATTCGGATGAAATTGATCCTTAGTCAGCGTTAGGCGTGTTACCAACACAAATCGCATTTGTAGCTGCACCAGTCCCCAAGATCGGGGCTTACGATAACAAAAAGCAGATTTTTCTTGGTTGAAAGCTTTGTCTGAGCTGAACTCATCTGAGAACGCCGAGTATTAGGCTTGATACCTGTGAGTTGTGTTGAATCTGAAACCCCAGTCGCTCAGGTCCCTTGCTTTTCCCAGCAGCTTGCTTGCTGAGTCGGGTGACTCGTCAAGCAAAATCCGGAAGGAGCGCACAGGTCTTGTTCCAGTTTCGAATTGACCGCTGAATCATGACTAGGCGGCTGAGGAGTCGCTCTCAACACCCGTGGAGAACATATGGAGGTCCGGCAATGATAGATAGCTCAAATGGCGTGTTAGAGCAATTCTCTTCTCAGAATGTCATATTAGAGTGCCTCGACGAGTCTCAATCACGTGCTTTCGCGATTTCGTTTTCCTCGCACGAGCCAGTCAGATTCCAGCAGCCCTGAAAGTACCGGTCAGCTCGCTTTGGATTCCGAATGAACGCGCTCAATGTTCATTACTTTCCGCTTTTTTGTCTCTAGAAGTAGTCGCAAAAAACCAAATTCAATATGAAATTGTTGAGAATTATTCTGTTGTTCGGTGGTGCCTCTCCGAGATGAACGATCTGATTGGGCGACCAAATTTGCGCACACCATCATATGATAAGTGCTAGCTAAAACTCCATAACCATCACTGCGACTCTTGAACCCTCCATGCTGCAGCCTTGAAGTAGAAGGAGCATGCAATTTGGTAGAGTTGCTATGTCAATTCAGATACTTCATTGTAAGAGATGGTCAATAAAGAGGTTCTCAGCCACACCGTCAGCTGCGCCTCTTCTGTGTACGGAGTTTGAAAATTCGGATTATGCAGCATGCCGAGAGTGGACAGTGAAGAGCAGAAGACGATTCGACGGAGAGAAAGATCTGTCCGAACTGTTAAGCTCCAATCAGAAAGTCCAGCCCGTCCGTCAGGGTTTCATGGAAAGAGGACCAGCAATTTCAGCAAACGGCTTGCTAGTTTGCTTGCGTGGGAGGGCTAGCCTCTGTCAAACATCGGGTTTCGGGCGCCAGATAAGATGATTGGGGCCAAACATTTGGCTCGAGATTACCGAGGTAGCGAGGGAAGGGGCAAGTGTGTTGCAGGCACTGAACATACTGCCAATTAGGGATGACTTCTTGCCCGCATAGCTCAGGTGGTAAAGTGGCGATTAGCACCACTCTAGTTTCAGGGCCAGCAGCGTGTCACGGCTCGGATCTCCCTGCCTCGTGGAACGGTGAAAGCACTATGACGTCGAAGTCGAAAGATTACATGTTGTTTGAAAGATGCCTTGCCCCCCTTTCCTGCTAGTTTCCACAAGTAGCCGAGCCAGTCTTGGCTGCTTAGTAAAGATTTCTGATCTACGAGCGTGCTGGAATCCTGTCAAGCCACTGCTCCGGGGCCCAACCCGAGTGCAAAGATCTCAGTCCGACTTGTTCTCCAACTCGTTTCTACGATTATTAACCAACGGATTTGTTTCCTGGACGAACCAAGACCTTCTCCAATTACCTGTCCAAATGGGTTTCCAACTGGTTCTCATATTTATCAGCCAATGAGTTTTGTTTCCTTGAGCGAACGTAATCCATCCATCTACTTTGGTTGCCGCCGGTATGATGGCACACGAGGGAGGGTGGGTACAATGAGCGCTTTCATCCTTGACCAGCGCGACGGCGTGTGACATTCAGAACAGCCTCATGTCATGCGGCCGAAGAAGTGGCAATGACCGAGAGTAGAGCATTTTGAAAGCCAGAGGCATTTCGCTTTCTCGGTTAGGGCAAGGCTAAAGGCTCTGGATAGCTCCTAGAAATAGGGACATACATTTGCCATAGTTACAAGGGTTCCAATAGAGGCTCCGGAGCCTCGCTTGAGTAATCGCACCATACTTCACGAAATGCTGATGTGCTTGAAGGCAGGATTAAATCAGAGGCGGTAATAATTCAAAGGAGGCTACAATGTGTTGAAGGAGGGCAATGGAACGCGAAAAGTAAAAAGGCGACTGCAGGTGAGTTGTCCCTGCCCAAACGCCGCAGCATCATCTGCACTACACTGTATGTTGTATTGAAGGAGGGGCAGCTTCTTGCGGACAGTAACATCCATCGTTGACCAACAAGAGGAGCTGTCTTGCCTCAGATTATTGCGGGGAAACTAAAACCGCGCGGTCTCCTTACCTTTTCATGACCGGATGATTTGAGGGAGGGTGGCAATGCTGTTTGCGAACAGGGGAAGGCGCAGCAGGCAGGATAGGAACAAGGCTGCTGCCACGTTCCATGGTGCTTGATGACGACCTGCAACGGAGTGAGGGGGCCGGACAATATCCGGGTGAAAGTACGGGTTCATTGGCGAGTAAGGTAGTCTGGACCTCGTTTAGAACGGTATCCTAACACTGTTGGTATTGTATAACCTAAGGCGCTAACTAGGAACCTTAATAAGCACGCTGTGGTCAATCAGAGAAGGATTTGAGGGGGAGAATATATCTATTATAGGAACGTAGAACATTATGAATAATCTATATTCAACTACCTTACGTCGTTATTTTAATTCTCTATTATATAAAACCTTCTGAGATCATTATCAAAGAATCAATACTCCTCATTTTGCCTTGCGATTTCATTGAATAAGTGCCTTTACTTAATAAGCGATAATTGGGATCCATAAGGTATCATACAGTCTAATTTTGGCTTACGTCTGAAAATCGTCATTTTGAACGGTATCTCATACGCAATAGTATCTTATAACGCCGTAGTATCTTACTCGTCAGGTAATCCGGTACCTCAGGAGAGAGGCATGGAAATGCAGACGTGCGACTGCATTAGTCTCTCCCGTGAGTTGCATTAGCCTCTTGAAATCAGATGCATACATGGCCTTAGTGGCAGTTCTTGACCGCTCCTGCAGGCGTGGGATGAGCGAGAGGAATGTCCCATACTGCCTTCCCTCCTTCCATGCCCAATGACAATTGAATAGAACACCACTGAGCAGAAAACCTGCGCATATGCAGTCGTAAGATTGAAAGTTTAGTGACGGCAGATCTACAGTCTAGTACAGGGTCTTTGCACGTCGGGTTGCCCACCTGTGCATCCCGAGCATTGGCTTGGCAGGTTTCAAGCACTCTCATTGATCAAATCTCTTTACTAAGCGGCCAAGATTGGTTTTGCTGCTCATGGAACCTAGCAGGGAGGCGACCCGCTGTGCAAAGACCCTGTACTAGTTGAGCCGTGATCCTAAGCTAACAAAGGTTCGAGGATGTGGAGGCGCAACATAGGCCGAAGGAAAGATAGGTGAGGAAAGAGGATAGACTGAGTGGAGGAGGGTGCATCTCCTGTCCTATCCCCACTGGGAACCTAGGCCATTTTTGGACACAGCTCGGCCTATTTACTTCTCGTACTCCCTGGTGGTCCCTTCGCCTTTGGCAGGATAAACACATTTTCTCCCGACCATCTATACCTGCTCATCACAATTGTTCTTGCTCAGAAAGAAGACTCAGAGTAACTATCAACGAAGCTGCTTTTTTATGGGTATTTCAAGTATATAGCGCAAAATCCACCATACCAGCAAAAACGCAATGCCAGTAATGACACCCTCCGAAGGACAGAGCTGGGACAGCAACGTCTATGTCCAGGCCAGCACTCGTATTTTCGTCGTCATTGGCGTAGGCTACCTGGTTCGAGTCCTTTACTTCCAAGTGTCTTCAACCTGGGGCTGGCGCGCTGCCCCTCTCGCGGCTGGTGAGCTTGCATTTCTTTCCACCCTTCGCTGGAGTGTTATCAGTCAACGGCTGACGGCTCTTTCTTGTCCCATAGCTGCTGTGAGCGGTCTCGCCCTAGAAGAGATTGTTTCGGATAACTTGCCCGCGGCGCCAGGGGCCGCGGGCACGGGCCCTGACCTCGAGGCAAACCTCACGCTCGATATGCAGCTCCCACAACGCGGCTATGATCCACAACATCATAGACAAAGATCTCAGGCCAGTCCTCGAGCATACAACCAGCCCGTGGAGACCCCAGAGCCTTCTGTTGCCGCCATTGCGATACCAGAACAGGACGTTGGTGTTCGCAACGTTAGTGGTCGGGCTGAAGAAGAATCAGAAGTATTCGTAGGTCTCGTCGACTAGTGGGAGCCTGCAACTTCATCTGCGCACTCTTCGGGTCGACTCGACAGGTGCGGTCAAGACGAAATGCTTCAAACGCTGTAGCTCGGTCCTCTTCAACCGAGTCTTTGCTGGGCAACATACAAAACTTGCGACGGTATGATAGAGGATATGCTTGCAATGGAAGCGGAGGAGCATCGAATTTCTTTATGGTCGCTTCGATAGAGGTTCCTGGGATACCGTGAATTTCCTTCGCTATGTATGTGTATCGCTGACATTCCAACCGCTTTCATTGCCAATACATTGGGGTGTCTGTTTCAAGTTTCTACCATCTTCCTATCTGTCATCTTAAGGTGGTATTGGTCTGGCGACCCGCAGACGACAGTCATGTTGGCGAAGAGAGGTAGATGCGACCATACGAGTAGATTTCTGACGATGACGTCCGCGAGCATTTGCAGACCCTTTGTGACCAACAGTCAGTTTGTTCAAAATGTTACCGGTATCTCACCAGGCTTCAGATGCCCTCTGACGGTGCCTGCTGCCATGCATTGTTATTGTCAAGACCTGCCGCTGAGCGCACGCCAGTGATGTTGGGCTAGCTCTCGGCAATGACTTGACAAAAGTCAAGAACAGCAGCATACGTGGCGCCGAAAAAGTTGTTACCGTATCGGCAACAGTGTGCAACTATGAAGCGTTGTATGGTAAGCTCAGGAAGCCTTGACGCCGAACGGAGCTGGAAAACATACTAAATTTAGCACGAGGCTATATTAGTCAGCCGCCAGTAGCGTCTACCACTCAGATCGCAAACTCTGTTTAGCTTCTCTGCTTAACGTCAGGTCATTGACGAGAAGGCAGAATCGTCTAGTTCCCTGCTCTGGCCTAACCCATCGATGCTGCTCACTGTGAGCTTTGTTACGGGATTGGGATGCGTCCAGTCCAATGTGGTCTTACGAACCGTGATGATGCTGACGCTTTTGCGTGAACGCTTCGTCTTTTCAGGTTGGGGACAATAATATTTATGAGATGACAATGCGAGAAATTTTGCTAATTTGAACAGAGATTGATGCTGAATTTATGCTCAGGCGAAACTATGGTCCCGCGCCAACCTGTTCCGTCCTCCCTCATCGTTCCAAGCTATGCGAAAGGTGGTGAAATTAAGACAGAGTACATCGTCGGCTGTGTTCTTACCAAAAGCTTGTGGTATACTCGCTCCCTCTATCGCCGAACTCAGAATCATGTCTCATGATCATGAACGCCAATGCCACTTAGCCTTCGCTCTCGGCGGAGTCGCTAGATCGAAACGCCTTCTTCCATTTCCTTCGATGTGCCCTCAGATCCTCTCGGCACATGGTCTGTTATCGCTAAGAGCGGTTGGCTTTTTGTGGGCGTCAATACCTCATCATACTGTTGTGGTGGGGCTCTCGGGAATCGGTGAGGCTTCTGCACGTGGCAGCTGCTCGTGGCAGCTGCTTGTGGCGATGTTTTCGAGATATACCCGCACGGCTATTCGGTTGCCGGTTACCTTGGTCCACGAACCCACGCGTACGGCATCTGATACAATGGCGATGAGGCCGAAACTCACGTACCCTCCCGAATCATCTGCAAGTCAGCGAGATGCATTAGCTCACGTCCTCGAAAGTTGCGGGATTGAAGGGCAAGCGCACTAACGTTTGGGGAAGCGCTCGTGATAGAGCTGGAATACCTCGAGGTTGTTAAAATCAATGTTCGACCCAGATAGCGACACCTGCCACGATGGCTACACGATGGCTACCCGAGTGGTTGCGACAAGCTACAAATCGTTCTCCCAGCCTTATTGCTGCCACAGAAAAGCGAATACAGGCATCATGGGCATTGAGATGAAATCGTCTTGTTGGACAATATTTTGGCGTTGAGTACGTTGCGATAATACTAGTGACATTTGGTGTACTGAGACACGCTTTTGGAAGGGAACTTGAAAATGTTAGGGGAGGGTCCCCATTTGTATTATGAGCGGAAAACTCGAGAGCCGTCCAATGTTTCTATTGATAACAGATACGTCTACACTTGGAATTCGAAGGCGTCAGACTTTTTGCCACTCCTGATCAATCAGGAGATGGCTCCGCAATCTACCTGGCTGATTACTATTATACCCATTGAACAGAGCAATGAGCAAGCTTTAATCCAATCGCAACCCCTTGCTCCCAGAACCTGATCATTGAGCGTACGTGTACCTATCCCGGAAGCCGGCCTAATCTCTGGAAGGTGCACGTAGCGAGTCCATTCCATGAAACGATGTTTTACTAACAGATTGTCCTACTGAGCGTTTTTATGGTAAATGTATTGAAACTCAGGGAATCAATCCACATAGGAATCCGAAGGGAAGGCCAAAGTCATTCTGAAATGTCGGTTTCCCGAGGCGTTCAGATAGCTGACAGGCCGGCGGGATCCCGTGCCCGAACGCGCATCCTGTTGGACACCAAAGTCACCCCTGCGGTCCGCGGAGACTGTCCGAATGACTGCGATTGCCCGACAACTTCTCCGCCGCGCTCTGGCACATTCACATGCGATATGGTTTCACGAGTCTGACGTCCGCTTTTGGTTGGGACCGGAATTTCTACTGCCATTTGCCCGCTATGTTTTCCAAGCGCTTGCAAGCCCAATCATTGATCCCGTAAATTTTGAATGGGAGAAAGGCATTATACGTATAAAATTAAGAATGGCGACGTTACCTGCCCGGGCAGTAGGGTCGCCAAGCTCAACACGGCAAAATGGCTTTTCGTCGATTGAACACCAAACACTCTGGACTGGCCCATGAAGAAGTCAATGTCGAAGAGTTCGAGCCACCATCGCCTTCACCTTTCAATTGCGGTCTTTTCGAGGTGGGGTCTTGCTCCATCTCCCGAGCAAACCCGCTGACCTGCTCCGTCTCCTCCGGGACCTCGATACTGCGAGCGAATGAGCTTCATCTGCGCCTTGCCCGTTCCATCACTCTGCCAGGTCGATTGCTCGACGTGGCCACGATGAGAAATGTTTGGTACCCGCGAGCAGGGGGGGCGTGTTCAAAAGGCACTTAGATCGAGGGTACGATGCTGGGCTCCGAGACGTCTCGGTGACGGATTGGATTTCGACTCAACTTTGATCTCAAGACCGAATCATAGCCTACCTAGAGTCTCGGCCGCTCAACAGGTCCTTCATCACCTTTCATTCATCCGCGTTGAATCGAATTGTCCCATTCACAGGAGCTGGTTCTGCTTTGTTCGTATTTCGTCTGTCTATATATTTACGAAGTGCGTATTAAGAAGTCACACTAATTTCAAGAAGGAGAATCTTACACACCCAACAGACCCATCATAAGAGTACTGTAGAATTTTCTGTACACATTTCAACCCAGACTCCATGGCGTTTCGATGGTGATAAGTCCAATTGATACACAAGACCACAACAGCAAGGAGAAGAAGCAGCACCTGCACGATCCCAATTGAAAAAAGGGATAGTCTTCGCGTTCGCCTGTATCGGATGGCGATGGATTTGACACTGGCTTTTTCGTCATCGCCGATGTCTTGATGAGCATAGGTGATTTCGGAGATGACCGTCTATGCTATACCAGATTTATGGTGGTAACCTGCAGCCCTCAAAGCATTAATGTTGCAGTCGGAAGGCAGGCTTATTATCGGAAACTCTATGACAACGCCCCGGAGGCATGTGAGATTGATGGCTTGCAAGAAATGCGTGACTCGTTCTGTGAGAGGCTACAGTCCGATCTAGAACGATTGATGGAACCCTGCAGAGAAAGCATCGAGCCGGGAGTTGTGACGGCAAGACCCTGCCTGGTAGAATCAGTACGAGGTTGTACTGCAGCGCCGATCGAGTCGTGATGACTTTGTGTAATACGGGTCTCAGTCTCGTCCTCAAGAGCTTACGATGAATGTCTTGGTCCAAGATTCCGTCCTCAGTGTAGGCGGCGAAGCGAAACAACGAAGGAGCTGAGCATCAATCGCGCGTTGGGCTTGAAGAGCGGGGACGCAGGAGGTGGAGATCCTGGCATTAGGGCTGCCAGGGTGTTGCTGTAGACACATGGTATAGAGGTAGAGCGCTCTCCTGCAGGCTTGTGAAGGCGAATGAGCTTAGCGTACAGGGTCCAGGTGCTTGGTAGATATAGATGGTTGATGTGGTCCTGTGGATTGGTTGAGACCTTTTTGGCGGGGTCAAAGGACTCGGAGGATATACTTGGCAATTTATGAGTGTGGATTAGAGTCCATCGCACTCTGTGACCGGCTGTTGTCCATTGAAGTAAGAGCCTACATCGTCTTATCCTGTTGTTGTAGTAGTATAAAAAATGTTCGAGAGGGAGATAAAGATGATGTTACTACAACCTCGTACGATACGTCGTTGTAAGGATCGTCCCTTCTCCGAAAATTTCGGTTGGAGATACCTTGTTGACTAAATCCTCAGGCCGATGGTCCCTCAGACGTGCCAAGATCGCCAAGCCCCTTCGGGTTAGCCCGCTGACTTTCGCAACCTTCTGGTGACACGTCTGAGCGCAAACTTCTGTAATGTTGTTAAATCTGCGTTTGTATTTTTCGTCGATGACAAACGATATTGTAATGGCTGCGTATAAAATACAAAATATACATGTTATCGTATCTTTATAATATAATCTCTCGCGACGAATTCACGCGTTTTAAAAACTTTTACGTAGTTTTCAAATTATAATAAAACAATTGAAAGTAATCATTCGTTAAAAATTTATTAACAATATAAACGATAACGAAATTATAATCACATTCTTGAATCAAAAACTTATCTTCGTCGTCGTACATATAATATTAATATAAGTGACAATGAAGATGCGTTTTTAAATTGAAAATGTAAATACGATATTGTCGTCGTCGTTTAAATTGTTCTTTGAAAAGAAGTCTGCCAAGAAATTCGTATTTTGCGCTCAGACGTGGTAGCGCTCGTTTCCTTACAACTTAAGCTTTAGACAACCCGAAGGGGCTTGGTGGGGGCCTTGTCTGAGGGACTGAGGCCACTGCAACTGCAGCCTCGTCTTACTCTGCTACCCCGCTCCACCAACTACATTTCATATCTTCTCTCACTACATTGCTCTCCCAGAGCGACGACTCGGTCACATCACAATTGTCTCCGCTCCAACCTCCCGGCTTTGTATCTCAGCATGGCGTTGGCGATGTCAAAGGCGGCGCCACTGAGGCCCGATATCAAATTGTCTCAAGCGCTGAAAGACTACGAGGCTATCTTGTCTGAGGATCAAAAAAATCTTTCCTCCATACATCGCCACCAGCATCTAACGATGTAATGGCGCTCACGTGTGAGATTGACCGTCAGAACGCGAGCCGCAAGAGCCGTCGATGGGGACCTCGCTTGACCACCTTTCTTGATTCGGTCAAAGGGTTCACGGTAGTTGTGGATGTCATCGTTGGAAATGCGGGTAATCCGATTGCAGGGGCGGTGTGGGGCGCTGTCAAGACGGCTATGCAGGCAGGCTTTACCTTCTCAATTTTGTACGCTCTCAGATGGTCTTTGGTGCTTCATTGGTGACAATTTCGTCAGCGCCTCATCTTGTTTCTGGAATCACATTTAACGAAAGATCGTGTAGGCGGCGTCTGCTTTCGAAAGCTACTTTGATGCCCTGTCGGCCATGTTGATGAATGTGGGTCAGAGCGCCCCTCGATACGAGAAATACGCAATCCTTTATCCGGCGTCTGTTAGTCTTCGACAGGAGCTCTGCAACTACTTCTCGGTGGTGATAAACACCTGTAAGGGCGCCGTTCTGTTTGTTCGGAAACCTTTCGTTTCGCAAGCTTTGAATGTCCTCCGGAAACCATTCGATACCGAATTTGGCAAGTTTCAGAAAGATTTGCTAAGGTTTAGCGATGCTGTGAGAGACGAAGTGTCCCTCGCCGCGAAGCAACAACAAAGCATTGATTCAGTCGAGGGAGCTCGTGAGCGGAAGGAGAGCTCGTTGTTTCGAAGGACCGGGACCCTGTTTCAACACGAGGTAGCCCGCCAGTTGGAGGAGAACAAGAAATGGAGAGAACTCAGATTCAGGTCTCGCTTCCTCAACGCATGCTCGACTTACAATCACGAGACTGCGTTGAACCAAGCACGCAGAAAGGGTGCATCGAGTTGGATATTTGAAGCCAAGGAATACAAAGAATGGAAGTCATCGAATTCCTCCTCGATCATGCTTTGTTCAGGTATCGTAGGGGCTGGAAAGACCGTTCTCTCTTCAAGTGTGGTAGAAGAGCTCGTGGTAAAAAAAGCAGCAGATACATTCGTTGGATATTTTTTCTGCAAAGATGACGATTTTCACTCCTTGAAAGCACAAGGAATTGTGGGGAGCTTGGCGAGACAATTCTTGAGCTGTGTTCCGGTGAGGGCGTTCACAGAACTCGATCGAAACGTCGGCGATATCGCTCTCAGCATCGAGCAGATCGTAATGCATATGCTGCGTCTGCTCCCTTCAAAGAACTGTTACATTATTGTGCTCGACGGCCTGGACGAATGCGAACCTGAGGAAGCGCATCAACTCATCGAGACATTTCAGAATATCCTCCGGTCTCCTGCTCACGTTTTCAAATTATTCTGGACAGGTCGTTCTGATCTCGTTGAGAGGACATCCCACCGGTTTCAGTCAGATTTCCATGTTAGAATATCTCAGTCGATTAATGGCCCCGGTATTGCTAGGTTCATTGAGTTCGCACTGGATGAGGCTTTGGAAAATGGGAGACTTCAGCTTCGTGATCCTCAGATAATAGTTCAGATTCAAGACGTGTTGGAAAAGGAAGCTTGTGAAATGTGAGTGGTACTCAAAACCTCACTAGTATCAGCTCTGACTTTCTCAAACTCAGGTTTCTCTGGGTAACCTTTCAGATAGATTCGATTTGTCGTGAGAATACCGATGCAGGCATTCTCAATGCTCTTGAGAATCTACCAAAAGACTTGCCTACGACCTACAGGCGCATCCTACGCCAGCTCCGAGATCTAGGATCTACTGATCCCCACATGGGCAAAAAATTCTTTGAGTTGATAACCGCAGCACGAAGACCGCTCACATTAGAAGAACTTCGCGAAGCGATCAGTATTCAGCCAGGTAATACCACTTGGAGTGCAGCTAAGCTCGTGAATGATGTAATGAAATCGTTGAGTTGTTGCGGAAGTCTCCTAGTGGTCGATGAGGAGCTCTCAACCGTCCATTTCGCCCATTCTAGCGTGAAGCAACATCTCGAGACCAGCCCTAGCAATCTAGATATCCCTGAATATCACATTAAGCCATTTTCGGCTTCCTTATCGATGGGCCAGATTATCGTTACCTATCTCAATCTCGATGTTTTGCAAAACCAGCTCACCGATGCCAGCAAATCTCCACAAACGTCAGCCACTCAGGACGCATCATTCTTACTCAGAGCAGGTCTTCCTCACAGTACCCTTCCCAGTAGTTTGGCTCGAAAATTACTCAAGAGTCGCAAGATGACTGGATACGATGTGGGGCGCGATCTGGAAAAAATAGCTGGCTTCACAAGGAATTCAAAAGTACAAGCACAGCACGCCAACTCGTTCCTTTCATACGCGCAAGAGCAGTGGCTCTCTCATTGTCAAGCACCTCCATTTTCCAAAGATCAAAAATTGTTCAGACTGTTGGCGCGGTTGATTGATGGCGATATCCGAACAGTAGAATTACCATGGACTTCAGAAGACGCACGCGCCATGAATCCACATTTTCTCGATTCCATATCTCACCACCCAACGCTCATCCTCTTTGTCTATGAAAAGCTATGGAAACAAGGTAATGAGGGTGTCTATGGAATGAGAAAGCTTTTGGATGCACTTTCGATTGGAGTTGATGGTGATCAGTATTATGGGGAAAATCTGATGGATAGAGTCGCAAACAATCATGCCCGAGAGTATACGCAAAATCTGATGGATGCAGTCGCAAACAATAGTGTGAATGCCTTTCGACTGCTTCTCGACACCAAGTCCGCAGTCGTCAATGTAGCAGGCGAAGTGCTTGACACTGCACTCCACATAGCGGCGATGCGTGGCAAATTTGGATTCGTTAAGATGCTATTTGATCATGGCGCAGACCCCGACTCCTTAAACGTTCGATATCGCTATTTGATGGAGACTACTGCTAGGTTCTCAACCGAACAAGGCATTCCGAAACCAGAAGCATTTCTCGGTGGTGACTTATACAACAGCGAGATGACAAATTTATTAGTGAACAGTCACAACCTTCATAAAAAGAAGATCAGGCAAGATGATGAAGACAGGGGAACGTCAAGGGGTTTATTACGGAGGGTGTTGATTGGACCCTAGTGTACGCTTGTTCAGAAAGCTTTGGCGCTTTGGATGGAGCATTGTTGGTGAGCGGATGATTCAGGAACGCCATGCGTACCGATCTTATTGGAGCTGAGGGCTTGCCCGCCTTCAGCGTCGGTACGCTGTTCATCTGCCAGGACTTTCATTCAGTCTACATACCTGATTCAGCGACGCCTGAATAACGCCCACCATGTTGACTGTATGGCAGAATGCTCCAGTCATGACGGACGATGGGTTAGTCTTGACTCGCGCTCCTGAAGGTCAAGTTCAACGTTCGATGAAGGATGATGATATTCGCCTGCTACCAACGCTTCAACAGACAAGGCGACATAGCAATGAACGTTGTAGAAGATTGGAGGGGGACGCACAACAGCAAGGGCGAAAGAGTGTGCAAGCACGCAGCTGTATTTCATCATGATGCTGGTTGCAGGCTGAACGCAGAAACAGTCAGAGACTGATGATCTGGTTCAGAGCTGTGTCATCGTGGACCTTCATTTTCATCTTACCGTGCATCGCTCGTTCTCTTTGACAGCGATTGAGAGTACAGATTCTCTTCGATCAAATCGGACCTCTCACCTTAAGGGAGCGCCCCACCCCAAACCGCTCCCATCTAATCGGAGCACCAAGACGGGTCCTACCAAGCCGGAACATCAAGCCGGAACGCCAAACCGGTCCCACCAAGCCGGAACACCAAACCTCTCCCACAAAACTGGAGTGCCAAGCCACATCAAACCGCTCCTCCTAAGCCAGTCCTATTCCAAACCGCTCTCACCAAACCGCTTCTCACCAAGCCGCTCCTACACCAAACCGCTCTCATCAAATCGCTCTCACCAAGCCACTATCACCAAACTGATCCCACCAAATCTGGTCTCACTAGACAGTGTCAAACCGAAGCGCATGATCTTTACCAAACCGATGATCCCACCTAGATAGGCCTTACTCTGCACTACGACAGACCTCGGCTCCTTCCGCCGAGTGTGGGACTTAAAGGAGCAGTACTAATACCAGCCGCTATGGATATTTGCGGCTCTAAATTTATTGCAAACTCTCGAGTTGAATATAGAAATCGGGCGTCACAAGCTCTTAGGAATGTTCCAAGAAAACACCCTGAGATACGGCACAACTACCATCCACTTTTCTCGAGCAAATTCATGTCTGGCTTGCCGGAGGTAGGCTAGAATTCATAACGCTACTAAAAGTGGGACGGTGGTAGGACTCAACAGAGCCAGTAAACACACCATATGTACTGCCGTACAAATGTAGATTCTATGCTACAAGATATGATCACTGTTGTTGATTTCGAGAAAAGTCGACAGTATGATTGGAGAGCATAGATCATGTTCAGTAACCAGCTGACCCGGTTCCAGCTGTCAATAGAACTCTTGTCCGTATCAACATCTCAGCACCAGCTAAGTGAGTAGCTACCATGTGTCTAAATTACAACTCGCAGCCCCTAAATCTGGTTCAGATTAATAGTTGAGTTGTTGTTGTTGGTGGACCGTCGTGCGCCTTGGGCCAATCGACGAGGTCGTCGTCGAGTAAGGGTACACGTTCACTCCCGTGTTTTTACCTTCTTGAGCGAGGATAGCAATTGTATCGTTGATACCGGTTTCGTGGAAAGTTGCAGTGTCTGGGCCAGCGCAAGTCAGAAGAAGCCGCTAAGCTCACGGCTTCAAACTCACCGAACGGGTCGCCAATATCACAGCGATAGGCAGAATAGACTACGGATGACTCGTCCCAGACCGAGGTCTGCCGCACCGCAAGGGTCTCCCAATAGCCATCGAAAGCGGCAGTACCCCCAGGAGGTTCGACTATGGTCGGTGCTGATGAGAGCTGACTTAGAAAATCGCCCCACCATGCCGCTCAACGGATCTTGAGCCGATGCTTTTACACTTACTTGTATCCTGTCGGTACCGCTGTATGAAAGACCCGTCCGCCTTGACTTGATATTCGATAAGCTGATGCCGATCAAATGTCAGTCAAGAGGAACCCCCAAGCGCCTCAGCCATGGGACAAGAAATACGCACCTCCTCGGTCAAGGTCACGCTGTTGTTAGCGCTGATGCTGAACGTGCGAGTGGCCCCGATAACATTATCTATTCCCGTCGTGCTCAGTAGGACAAGGTCGAACCAGGACGTGTTGAAGACTGTGAGGCTTCGTGTAAGCATCTGTAGGCTTCCTCGAAGCGTCGATCTGCCTCACAATCGTTCATCACGGCTCCACAGTCGTTTGCGGTGGCGCCTATGACTGCGTAGGTAGTGATGTTTTTGAATGTTGATCCAGTAGGGCAGGAGCATGGCTGGTCGATGTTACCGCATGGAGGGAGAGAAGCTGAGATTAGGAGGGGGAGAGCTAATGCTATAGCGATATTGATGTGAATCATCTTGAATGATTTGTAAAGGACTACGAGGTTAATCGACAGGTCTCAAATTGTGGGGGAAGGTGTGTGCAATCTCAAAACTGCGATGGGAGGTGGGCAGACTTTATAGATCTGCTGTCTCACGTCAGCTAGGTGATCATGACACGCATCCGAAATGCGGTCCGAGCCGTCGATTGATATCTAAGGTTTCAATTGGTAAGGGAAGCAACAGCTCTGACAGAAACGCGTGTCGTTGAGCTTGATCCAAAAGCGTACTCGGGCCCGAATCTTACTTCTATCGACGTGGCCGCTCAAAATCCCTAGGCGAGCTCCGGTTTGATACTCACTGAAATGGGGCCCAGACCGGATGCACATTTAGCCAATAGCGTTTCTCTACTCAATGGTGCCGATGCGAGGTAGTTCCGCACCCAGTAAGATACCCGGCTTCTTTCCGCTCATCCTTCCTTCATTCCTTCATTCCTTCCTTCGTTTCATCATTCATTCCTCTACATCTCACGGCAGCTCACTGCTGACTTTGCGAATGTCAGCAATCATTATTACAAAGCCGTCACACCGGTCTCGACTCGGAATATGAGCCCATCAAATACCGCGGGCACATCGTTGACTACCTTCTATGTCTTTCAAACCACGAACGTCCGTGTATGACAAGCTGTCGATTGCTCCTTTTGTCCGTAGAATAAGAGTTGAGTCGAAGAAGAGACGTTGAAGAGAAAGGGCGAAATCCTCTTCTTTCACTTGAGATCTCTAAGTTGAAGCTCTAGAAACCTAATTAGCTTGAAAAAGGACATTAACATTCTCATCCGATTTTCGCTAGCTCATCCATCTGGTGTTGCTACGTTTGATAAGTAACATTCCCGTCTGAATGTCTTCAAGATCTTTCCGGCTTCTGGTCTTTCGAATATACTTACAAGCCGAGAGGTAAAGGACCCGGACTGGTATATAAAACAGAGAGGAAAGAAAAGTACCGCAATGCTTACTGCTGTTCACACAGAGCTACCGTCGCTGTCGTGTCGTCTTCAGCAAGTTGTTTTCATCATGTTAGGTTGATCGTAGCTGAGAGAAGACTTCACATACAGCTGACGATCGATTCGGAAAGCTCGAGAAGATTCTCACCTCCCATCACTATCTCCCTAATAACCTCGTCGAATCCCTTATAGCTCTTATTTGTGTAGCCATTCGCCAGATCGCCAAATCATCATCGAAATGTCCAGCTCTCTTCCAGGGTTGGCGACCCTGCAAAGCCGACTATGTCCGCTGTATACAAAGGAAGCAAATATAACGAGGCTGTAGAATCTATCGCTGAGCTGTCGGTACTTCCTACAGAGAGAAGCCAAGTAGTAGAGGCGCTGATTAAATGGCAAACCATCGCATATCCCAAAGTCGCTGGGTAGAGCCATCTAGGCCGCTACTGGGAACCTTTGGGTCCAGCCACTTTTTCATCGAAGACTCGGTAACATTCATTCCTAAGAACGACTCCTATGGTTGAGCTGCTGTTACGAGATCAAAGCTGGGTTCACTTACAGTTACGAATGCTAAGGGTAAGTATATTGCAGCTGAGGTGTTGAGCACCAAAATATGGGCTCTGCAAGCTGTCCTGAGAATCAATCAAGTTGCACGATATAGATGAGCAACTCGAATCTGTAAATGGTTGGGGTTCCTCACCTCTCTCTGCAGTCTATCTGGCTTCGGTCCTATAGATTCAAGCTCGCTCAAAACATAAGGGAAGTCAGACCTTAGGATCTCTATGGCGTTTTTCAAAGATGTTCCGTCCGCTGTATTCTCCGATAGGAGACCGATGGAAGCGGGATTTTTAACGAAGGCAAGAAGCGACAGTGAAAGACGCCCGCATTCGTCCAATTGTGACGGGAGCCACACGAGCCGCGGCGTAGATTCGACTCGCCAGCGTAAACGCGAATTCCTCGGTACTGCGGAACATATCTTCACAAGCTGCGCGTTCCAGCCGAAATGTTTGAAGTGATTGTCAGGCTTCCGAAAGAAAAGATTGCCCGAGTGTTTCGAGGTGCGATCTTATTGAGAATGAAGATGCTGACATAAGAGGAGGATGGCGGCTTGCAAACAGGTCGCCAGATGTACGCCTCAAGATCATTCTTGTGCCTGAGGCTGTCACCTGAGGGGGTTCACAGACTGCCACTTCAAGGTCCAGGTTATTCGATCTTGTCCAACAGCAGTAGTGACTTGTGAATAGACCTGAGTACTTGATCCGACATCCTAGCTGCTATACAGGTCCATACCTAGTATTACCTACTGCGGCTCTACCATCTAATTATTGATGGCTTTTGGCGGTCCCCTGTTGGCTCTTTCATCGCCTACTTTACGAACCTTATGGTAAAGCCAGCGTCTTATATACTAGATTCTCAAGTCGAGTTGGGTCTTCTTCTGATCATCGTCATCTCTAGACGAGGTTTGGGCTCAGGTCCGAAGCCTTTGCCTCTACCATTTGTCCCCGTAGGCTTGAGGCTTTGTCGTACAGCGTCTCCGTCTCAATCAATCTCCCGGTCGCGGTATACAAATCGCCCAAATTCTCTAAACTCAGAATCGTTTCCGGGTGCGTTTCCCCCAAGACTTTGCTCTTCATCCGCGAAACTCGTACCTGCAACTCCTCGGCCTTCTTCCATTGCCCGAGATGCATCAGCGTCAACGCTAGAGCCGCCATACTGTCAAGCGACTGTGGATGTTCATATCCTAGGATTCTGACGCTCGCCTTCCGGGCTTGCGATTGAAGTGTTTTGGCCTTCCGATATCGTTTCTGCTTGCGGTAGGTGGTTGCTAGGTTGGCTACGCTGATCAACGTAGAGGGATTCTCGGAGCCGAGGGCTTGTGTTCTCGCGTCGACGATTTGGATGTAGATTGTTTCTGCTTTCTTCCATCGTTCTTGGGCTCACAAGATCGATGCCAGGTGATTCATGCTGCTGATTGTTTGGGGATGTTGACGGCCGAGCACCCTTTTTCGTATCCTGAGTACCTGCGTTTCTAATCTCTCGGCCTGTTTCCATGATTTCATGCTGCTGTATACAAATGCCAGATTTCCCATGCCGGCAAGGGTGTCTGGGTGGTTCCTTCCTAACACTTTTAGGCTTAGCTTCTTCACTTTGGTGTGTAGCTTTCTAGCTTTTCTCCATTTCTGCTGGCTGATGAAGAGATTTGCAAGGCCGGCTAAATAGCTGAGCGTATCTGGGTGCTCTCGACCAAGGCTTTTGGAACTGAGTCTTAATGCTCTGGTCTGCAGGTCTTTGGCTTCTTTCCATCGCTCCTGGCCGGTATAGCATGATGCGAGATCGGCCATGCACAAGAGTACCGAGTTATGTTCTTTGCCCAGTAGCTTTGCCCTTGTTTCCAGGATGTCCACCCACAATGCTTCAGCGTCCTTCCATCGTCGCATATCTTCGTAATAGGCCGCTAGATTTGACAGGCTAGCCAGTGTTGCCGGATGGTCTTCCCCAAGCACCCGTTCCCGTATATTTAGAATCTGCAAACGCAGCTTCCCAGCTTCTTTCCATTTTCCTTGTCCCTTGTATATTTTAGCGAGGTTGGACATGCTGTTCAACGTTTCTGGACGTTCTTGTCGTACTCTATCCAAATACATCTTAGTGGCTCACACTTCTAGCTTCTCTGCTTCGTCCCACCTTCCCTGGCGGGTATATACATCTGCTAGATGATGGATGCTCCGGATAGATCGTAGGTTACCAAGGCCTAGTGTCTTGACATATGCCTGCATCAATAACGCTAGCCTTTCTTCGGCTTCCTTAAACTGGCCCAGATCGAGGAACCCGATTGCTAAGTTTTCAATGCTAGCCAGAGTGTTAGGATTCTCTACCCCTAGCACCCTGAAGCTTCTCTTTACGACTTGCTTATCTAGTGCCAAGGCCTTTTTGAACTGTCCTTGGTTCTTGTAGATGGCTGATAAGACTCCTGTCAAGAACATTGGGACCAAGTGCTCACCTCCGAGCACGGTCTCGGTATCTCGAATTTCCCTTCTGTATTCCTCCGCGGTGCGCTCCCATTGATGACCAAAGCGATAGTAGTCCGCAAAATTTGTTACGGTCAAACGACCACTGAGATAGAAGTCACGGAATTTGCCTCCTTGGAAATTTGTCCGAGTCCCGAGTCTGAGCGAATCGATTCCCCGTTCAAGCTCTTCAACTTGCAACACACTCCCCCCCAACATCTTGAGACACTCGTCGTCGTTTTTACGAATACCAAAGCCTAATCTATAGCAAAGGGCAACCTGAGAAGCTGCCTTGCGCGAAGGCGTGTCAGACCAAGCCCTGCTCTCCGAGGTAGACACCCTTTTATGGAGACACTGAAAAATATGAGATCGTAATCTGTAGTCGGCTTGATATAGTTGGTAGATTGCTGGAATAATCTATACAAAAATGAGCTCAATCTCAGGAGGCTATATCACTATGTCTTATTCATCGATCGCATTACCTGAAAGTCCTCGTGAATTGGAAGTCGCTCGTCTGCAATGGAATCTGAACGAAGAGCCGCAAGGGTTCTGGTGAGGGTTAGGATTGCCAGGCTTCATGATCATAGAAATTCACCTATCGGGGGCTATGAGAGACAATAGTATTCTGAAGTCCAAAGTTCGCCCGTCCTTCTCGATGGCAAGAGTGAGCTGGAAGAATCGATGAAGGTCGATCCTGGACTCCTCACACATTCCGACAGCGGCTGTGATATGTGAGTGCGCGAGAGGAAGCGCCAATGGCTTGCTCCCACGGTCCAGATCATGGAGAAAGTCTGTTTCCTTACTACTGGAGACTGTATAGAACAGAAGCCACAAGCAAAGCATGCCGAACGAAAAGACATCCATTTTCATTGCATCTGATATTCCGAAACCTCGATGGTGCCATTCAGGAGCATGCCATGGCTTGCTTTTTGGCATGTAAATGAGAGTATTGCCGGCATTCAGAGTAGAATAGCCAAAATCTGTTATTTTTGCGACATATTGGCCACTTTCGTCTTCGAATACTAGAATGTTCTCCGGTTTGGTATCTCCGTCTACGATTTCTAGGAATCGTCAGCTTCGTAATCAAATATGTTCGCAATCAAAGGCATGGTTTGCTTACGTGAAGAATGCATCAGCATAATTGCTGTCGCTATATCAGCACACAGCTTGACTCGATCGTCCCACTTGATAGGACCGCCCGCATTCGTACTGACAAACTTTCTCAAATGCCCATGACGAGCCTTTTCGAATACCAAGACCGGCCACACTTCCTCCTTATCAAATGCAATGTCCCAACAAACACCCTCAAGTCGAATGATGTCCGGATGAGAGCGAACGAATGGATGGCCCAAGATGGAGACCTCGCAATTAACGCCTCGTAGTTTCTACTCTCACTCCAATATGACCAGTGGAATCGCTTGAAGGCGAAGCTGGTTTGAAGGTCAATGTAGAGCTGGCGAATCTCTGCCGTGCCGCCTTCCCCGACTGTATCCAGGGCTGTTTGCCATTGGATGGGCAGAAAATCAATATCTGACGCTTGGACGGTTGCTAGAAACGAGATGAAGTCTGTCTGAATCGTCGGAGATTGTGATGAGAGGTCTGTCGGTGTTGCGCTATAAGAAAAAGTCTTGAGTCTGAACCAAGATACACATTGTTGCTTGACAGATGTGTTTTCCCCGGCCATCTCTTTTCAGTACCCTGAGTCGTGTTCAAATGATCTTCTTTATAAGACAAAGCTATTTTCCAAGCCTCGTTGAGCTTCTTCCGTTTATACAATACACGAAAGCTTGTTGTCAATGGGCTGCACATTAATTGTGGCAGTGGATGGCCAAGCTGCTTTCTTTCGGAGCCTGATTTGAGCGTCTTAGGAACGAAGTCATTCTGATAGGAATGAGTGAAGTGCTCCGAGGCCTGCGGCCTGCAGCGGTGCCGGTAGCTCAAGCAACTTGATCCCGGATTATTCAAGGTCAAGGCTTAGGGTTAGGCCTAGCTGAGGCTGAGTCCTAACACGGGCCTACCTAGTTTAGGAAGACCTTAAGACATGTTTACTACCTTACGGGCGTGCCCTAGACTGCGCACACCGTATTGAAATAATACTGTTTCTGTAAGTCAAAAAAATCGTAACGTAACAAAATTTTTATTTTATCACAATTACGAAACTAATATTTCGAATGTATCGTTAATTTTTGAAATACGATATAATTTTGTAAATAAAAATTAAATTAATATAATCGCAGAATAATGTTATTATATAATAAAAAATCAAAATCTTTAAAAAATCGTTTTGTTATCATCGCTAATAAGCTTTAAAATCTTAATAAATTAATTTAATTTAATAATAAATTTATAATATATAATATATAACGTAATTTATAGCGTAAAATAAATTATAATTCGTAATAAATGATTTTTAATATTTCTCTTTTCACGAAATATTAAGAGATTTTATACTTTATTTAAAGAAACGATATCGAGACGATAACAGAACGATTTTTAAGTTAAACAATGATAACAGACATGATTATCGTAATATAAATTTGGCGATGACATTTTCGCCCATCACCTGTAACGGTAATTAAAACCTAAACAATATATATTGTTTTACACGGTATCAGTATTATCGCAATACAGTGTGCGCACTCTAGGGCACGCCCGTAAGGTAATGCCACCAATGCTCTCGGAACCCCGCAAATTTTTTATCCGCGTACATCCGCGAAGGTTGAGAACCAGGGAAAATCGTAGTCCCGTTATCCCTTCCGAGGTTCTGAGGTATGTGAGCTTGATTAATGAATATAAATGGAAATAGGATTTAAATTATCTATTGTCTGGATGGCTTAGTTGGTTAAAGCGTCGGTCTCATATTAATTCAATGACTACTCGGAAAGAGTAGATATCCGAAGGTCGTGAGTTCGACCCTCACTCCGGACAAATTTTTGGGGCTTTCCTATCCAGAGGACCATTATTTTTAGCCACATCGGCGTTCGATTAAACTTCGAATTGAAGCAAATTGTTCGAGGTTTCTGACCGCCGAAAATTACATACAGTGTCGCAGGCGACTGGCACGAATCACGAGCCTGTCCAGACTTGTCAAGATCTAAGCGTACAATAATGACGCGGGAACGCGGGCATACGCCGCTCTCTTCGTTATTCTGGCTTGCGTCCAGCAAGCTCGACGTGGATCGTATTCTTGACATCATTATTCCTCACTTACCTAGCTAGCGAATCCCACTTTCAATGCTCTTGCGACAGCCAGAACACTCTCTTCACGAATGGCTTATGTACATCGATATCGTTGTGACGCTGTGGGGTCTGAGCGGTATACAGAGGCCATAGTAGAGCCTGAAGTCGCAGGGATGAGGGCATACACTGACTCCGCTATTAAAGCGGGAGGCGGCATTCGAAGGTGAACACGGTACGACCGCAATTCTCCCTCCTTCCTTCCAGAAAAGTAACTACCCAGACCCAGACCCAAACCAACAACCGCGCCCCGACAAAAATTATCCAAGAAGCCCCAAAGACGACAATCCAGAGAACTTCCATTCCAGCCGAAAAAGGCCAGCCAAAGAGTAACAAGAAGACACAGAACCTCCAGAGAAAGGGGAGAATCCAATTTTAATGGTATATTAAAGAGGCACCGAAGTCTGCTATTGGAGGACGGGTTATTGCCGTTATGATCGCCGGCGCACAGGACACGAGCCGAGCTTTTGCAGCTGGTTGGCCATCCGCCTCGAACTGATAACTCTTTATTATTCTTTCAAGAGTTTGAGGAGCAAAGAGGTTTGGAGACTGGAAGCAAGTAGTCTCAACGAGTACTAGACACAATAGCTAAAGCTTCCAATGACGACGGTCAACGATCGCACCACACAGAGTTCCCTTCTCAATTATGCAGCTACAGCGCATATTGTGGGTCGGGCAGACCTCACGAGCACTGACTTATTTTAGGGACATTTTTAATGATTTCTCCTTACTAAGACGTATCAAAAAATCCATACTAGCCTAAAATCATGCGGAGGGTGCAAGTATCGAGATGAAAAGATGAGAAAGTTAGGATATAAGCTCTTCGGTATCCTTGCTCACAACATCTATTCATCCTTCGTACCGAAACTTCCCTCGGCACGACTGTGAATCAAGTAAAGCAACGGAGTTGTTCAACCATCATCATCATCACCATCTCCGCAATATCGCTACTTCCACGTCCATGGGACAAAGCCATCAAAGACCGCAAGCATTTTTCCCTGAACAAACGCGATCAGCCACATTGTTTCATACGGGTATTCATCAATAACCGGTTTGGTGCCAGAAATCAGGTTCTATGCTCACCATCAGATACGATTGGAGCATGCAAAAGAGTTGCAGCGGCATATTTGGGTACGAGACCCGAAGCAATGACATTGAAGAGACAAGGCGAGCGCCCGTTCAAGGACTCTTTGGCTTTGGTGGACTATGAGATCCGCAACGGATCTTCTCTGGATCTTGAGATTGATGCGGGTGATTCATGGAATTTTCTCTCCTTCGCGGGGTTTTGGATATATCACACATCTACAGCAAGGTTCGATCGTTCCGCCGACATGTCACGACTGACGCAGGCATGAAGACAGAGCTTTTATTGCGGCAGTTCAAGGGGGGCTCTCGACTTCTTCCAAGCCTTGAATGAACAAAGTTTCTTAGAAATCAGTCCAAGCTTTTCTCCAACAGCCGTCAATGGTCACTTTCTTAACTTGAACGTCTTTCGGTTATGTGATCCTTATCCCTTAGTAACGACCAGTCTTTACAATCGATAGCCATTTCAACCGATGACTTTCCACTATGGCGACTTGGTCTGGAATCAGTGATTGCGGGCTTTGTATCGAATGGTTCTCAAAAGCGGGTCGTGGAACCTGGAGGCTCACGATGCCGACGAACGATACTATGAGCGGACAAGCTGAGAATGTATAATTTTTAGTGACCCTACGACAGGATGGTGATCCTACGCAATAGTCTCGGTGACTCTCGACTTTCTTACATGTCCCAGATTCATCATATCGTTTCTCGTATCGCTTCAGACCAAGTCTCCGATTCTCATATCCGATTGGTGCCGCTATTCATTGTTAGAAACGTCCGGTATGAACGGGCGACTGCTTTGTGGTCTTGCTTTGCCCATACAAAACTCGCTTCTATCAAGTTCACATGTCGCATGGCGCAAAATGAAGGTATGTGGTCAGGTGATAAAAACCTCGCTTGGGTCGCTGTCTCAATTTACTGCTTGCGGAGTGTTTGCCTCTTCTCATTGGACTCGAAATTTTCAACAAAGTGCGTCAAGTCTCCGTCACAACAATACGTTTGTGACAGCCTTGAGGATTCGCATCTTTCCGCTTATGACAGGCGCTGCGCAAGTGAGCGGATATCCAGCTCGTCGCAAATGTTTCAGGCCCGCAATTTCCCATGATATGAGTTGTCAGGGACTTCTTCTTGACGTAGTGACTGTTTTCCTTCTGTTTATCCAGTAGAAGGCTGTACCGATCGAAATACCACCGTTACTCCTTCTCTTTTTCTATATTTGTCCGAACCCTATCTTGCCACCATGTTCCTCGACCTTCCTAAAATATGTTACACAATTGCTGTCTTGTCATGGCTTTTTGAGCCTACCCACACTCAACTCACAGGCCATATAAAGAGTACTGACAATCCGTACGTCGTTATCTTACAGGTCAGCAATCCCACCGAAGACACAATTTCAGTGCTTCAGTGGAACAACATCTTCGACAATGCAACGCAACTCCCGGTCGCATTCACCGTCCAAGATGATCAAGGCGCAGAGGTGCAGATTGCTTCGACATATGCCATGCGTGCCGGCGTGTCCAACAGCGACCTGTATAGTCTAGAACCTGGCCAGGATTTCACCAAAGTCTTGGACGTTCGGGTATTTCTTCAAAGCATACCAAGTGGACCGACAGGATCACTACCCAAAACGATTAGCTTATCCTTGCCTTCTTCTTTCAAAGGCGTCAGCGGCACGGTATCCATCCCTCCCGAAGCTGCAGCAAGTCTAAAATCTCAGCTTCCAACGCTGGGTGATTTTGCTTCGTCTGGACTTACGGATATCACATTGACAGCTAATGTTCTACAACTCTCACTTCGTTTTCCGATATATCAGTCTCTAGATCCATCTTTCGTAGCTGCAGATGATGGCATCCAGCTGAACAAGAATTGCAAAGCTCAAAATACGACGGACATGTCAAACGCTTTGTTTGATGCTGCCATCTACGCTCGGGCCGTAAGACTGGCAGCTAGCAGCGGGTCAAATGTGCTTTACCCACGCTTCTTTTCGAGTCAGTCCCGCCGCAATGTCAGCTCAATTGCCGGCGCAGCTACAAGGACCATTCATGGCGCCGGCCCCCACGTCGACCTCTACTGTTCGGACATTGCAGACGTTTGCGGCGATCCAAATATTCTGGGTTACACATTCACGCCTTCATACCTCGGAAACGCCTACATTGTCCTCTGTTCGTCCGCTAGAGCCTTGAGAAGAGCGCCGGACCCATGCTCCGCGCTGCAAACAGGGGCGCAGATTGGTGCTTCGATCTCGCATGTCCTGTTCCACCTGCTCTTGACGCTGGACAGTGTGGTCAAATCCGTCATCAGCAATTCCGTCTACGGATCTCTTGCCTGCTCGCAGCTCGTGAATGCAACAGGCGATGCTACCAAAAATGCGGACTCCTTTGCCCAACTCGCTATTGCCCAATGGGCTTACGGTTTAGGCGGAGCTCCTTATCATGGGCCCTCTTGTGTACCAGGCAATGGGGTCTTGCCAGATAATCAAAAGAGGGCCGTAGATTCCATCACCATTGCAACGCCGCGGCGGCTCAGCCCAGCCGCCGATGCAGCGCTATCAAGAAGGGCAGTAAATTACGATTCCAGAGTCATTGGAAGGTGCACCGGAGCCGAAATGGACATCTTGCAAATCGCTGGAGCCAATGCACGTTTCCTCGCCACGTATGCCCTCAATGAGATCAACAGTCACTCGAATGACTTGTGGAACACGTGAGCTCACCGGGAATCCGGCGCCTAGCTATCTACTGACCACTCTCAGCTTCTTCAACGGGGACAGCGCAGTAAAAGCGCAGGTGACGAAAGCCTTCGAGGCAATTTCGGTCTGGTAAGGACACCCTTCCTTTGGGCTGCTTTCGCATCAAGAGAAGTGAAATTTGATGCTTTTCCCTACAGGAACACAACTGATCCCCCTTCCCCGGTGCGCTTCAAATGCGACTCCCAACGCGACACCATCTTCTGTCAGAATCCCAGTGGGAATGTTGTCTACACCAATCCTCTTGCGGTACGCCCCTTTTCAGTCCCGAGTTTGATTCTTCATATACCGTCAGCAGTCCCGGAAATCTCACCGAGATACTTGTCAAGACTCCCAACTCCAAATTCATCGGATGGAAACCTCCTATCCCTCCTTTCACAGAAGACTAGCTGACTGAAAAATGCCATACAGGGCGTCATCATCCTCTGTCCCCAATTCTTCTACGTACGTACTTCTGCACTCCATAATCCCTCTTTCGAACCATGTTCCGCTAGTCGCACTGTGCAGACCTATCCCAAGGCTCGAAAAACTTCTCTGAAAAAGCCCCGCTAACTCCGAACCTCCACCCCCCCAGTACCCCATCGCCCTCGAATGCCTCTCCCCCTCCGCCACCTCCTACACCGAACCGGACGACCAAGGCGGTATCCTGCTCAAAGAGCTGCTCAGCATCAAGACCGTCGCCAATCCGAACATGCTCATCGCCGACGGCGATCCGCTGTGCTCGGAATGGAACTGCCTGGTGCAGAATGCGCACGATCGGGTGCTGCCGGGTTTCAAAACGGAAAATCTGCCGGAGAATGTGGCGAGTAGCTATGAATATTTTGCGTATGCGGCGAGGGGGGGCCGGATGGGGTGCTCGTGGACGGAGTTCGCGGGGGATCTTTATGGTGGAGGGTTTGTTGGAGGGTTGTTTGGAGGGATTGGTTGATGAGGGTGGCGAGAGAGGTGGAGGGGAGGGAGTGATTCTCTGAGTAGTGTTGTGTATCAAAAGCTGTTTTGCCCTTCCTGTAGATGAACTGAACATTGACAGTGGAATAAGCCTCTAGCCTCATCGGGCCTAGCTCAATGCTTCTGCACTGCCGCTGTGGGGGCCGCAGACTGCGTCATTCTGCTGTTACATAGCCGAGTGACTCGATTATGTAAGCTAAGGTAGATCCTTCCGCAGCAATCATCTTTACGATATTTGCTACGAAACAGCCTGATAGGTCTTCACCTTTGACATTCTTGCTTGCAACGCTTAAGCTGGCCTCAGTCGGCATGGGGCAGTAGATAGAGGCAGCAATACCATCCCCCCAACGACTCTTAGGACTACACTGTTTCACTCGGGTACAGATGGACCCTCTTTCCGTAATAGCAGGCGTTGTAGGCATCGCGACTGCCGCGCTGCAAAGCTCGATCGCACTTCACGATGTCCTCAAGGCCATTCAAAACGCTCCTCGCGATATCAGGAAGCTGTCCGACGAGACCAAAGACCTGTCTTCCATTATCGCGTTGTTGCAATCAACGCTCGAAGACGAGGACAATAAACAAGCACTGCGGAAAAACGATCGTATCATCAACTCGCTGGAACAGCTGAAAGGTCCTCTGAAAGCCTTTTCGGCAATAAATAAGAAGATTGAGAATACTCTGAAGCCGTATCTCAAGTTGACAGATGATGGGAGGAGTTGGAAGATCTCGGACTTGAAATGGCTGTGGGCTAGGGGCGACATCAATCAGCTTTTAGACGGCTTTCAGCGTAGCAAGCAGACGCTCAACCTCTTTATGAGTAATGTGACTATGTAAGCCCTCCATTTGCACACAAAACAGACGCCGGGATAATTTTGAAATTCTGATGCCCGCAAAAGGCAGTGCACACTTCTTCTCACCGGCTATGACAATGACTCCCGACCGGAGAGACCAACGATAGATCGCCAAGACTCTACAAACACGAATGCCGGTGGCGCGCTAAGGAGGTACGTGGCCGAAACGCTCGATGGGGCATCAGAGGGCTCATTCGAGACGGGACGAGACAAGAAGTACGACGCAGCAACTCAGCCGTTCGAGAATCGGGTCGCCACGGTGGACATCACCAAACGCATGGAGAAGCTTAGCCTTCAACGAATAGCCCTCTTCGACGCCGCTAAAGACGGACAGCACGAAATTGTCAAACTGCTGCTCCAAGACGGCGTCGACGTCAACGTGATAGCCCGAGACGGCCAAACAGCCTTGCATCTCTCCGCCGAATACGGCCACGAAGCTGTCACGCAAACCTTATTAAAACACGGCGCTAGTTTCGACCTGAGAATGCTCCCGGGCAAGGCCGACAAGAACGGGAATTGCCCAGGTGGCAGAGTTCCGCTGCACTACGCGGCACTGAACGGGCATTTGGTCATCATCAATATACTACTAAGTCACGGAGCAGACGCTTCGCCGCAGAGCAACAATCTCAGGACCCCTCTACAAGAAGCGATAGCAGAGGCTCGTACCAAGGCAGCCATGCTACTCATCAAGCGCGGTGCAAGCTTAACGGCATGCGACCATGAAGGCTGGACGCCATTGCATTGCGCCGCTTTCAAAAATAACCTCGATATCGTAAAGGCCCTCATTGCCAGTGGTGCTGATGTTGAGGCTAGAACATCCGATTGGAATGCCAAGGGTAATGAGCGTTGGCGACGTACCACCCCTCTCTTCCTGGCCGTGTGGAATGGTCAGATTGGTGTCGTGCAAGCGCTGCTGAGCGCCGACGCCGATCCTAGGGCGCATATCTCGGACGGCGCTACTTGTGTTCATGCTGCTGTTTATGGGAAGCGGAGGGGGCCTTGGATTGCCGGAATGCTACTTGATGCGGACGCGGAGCGAGATGGCGGACATGATATTGCGCTGATCAATATGAAGAAATTGGACGGTAACACCGCGCTACACGTTGCGGCTGCCAAGGGTCAGGAGGATATGGTGGAGTTGCTGTTGAAGAGGGGTGCCGATGTGGAGGCCCTGAATGGGCTTGGAAGGGACGTGCTACAGCATGCGAAAATGGCCAAGAGAAATGATGCCGTGGTGAGCGTGTTGGAAGAAAATATTGCCAGGTCGAAGAAGACAAAAGAGCTGAAAATGAAACGAAAGAGCAAAGGAGGCGGTCATGAGAACCTCGTTGTTGAACCAGCAAACACCACTGCTGAACCCACTAAACGCGAGCGTAGCAGGCTACGCAACGCGGCTTGTTAAACACATCGATCCGACTCAGACATATCTTGAATCGGAACGAGTAGCTATTCAAGATTCGTTCCTGGGAGTGCGGCTTGGATCGGGCTAGGAGGTGTGGAGACCGGTTCTAGCCGCATTGGGAGAAAAGTGACAGCCCAGGTCTGATGAACGAAACTGCAAGACATGTGTGATGTGGGAGTACGGCGTTTAATGCGGTTGACCTGTTGGATCGATCGATGTAAGGGCGCTTTTTATGATCTAAAACGAATTTCATATGCGTTGAAAGATAACCAAATGTGAAACCCTTCATTCTCGATTGTGAGATTTACGACGTTTAAAATAATTGATCTCATCGAATCAACGTGAGAGACTTTTTATGAGCTTGACGAAGCAGTTTTAATTTTGTTCCTCGTATCTCTAGAATTTCCATCGTCTTTTATACACTACGATATCGCACCCTTCGGATGACGTGATATAAAATCCGCAAAGCCCTTCCCCTCCCGATCGCCGGCATTTCCCCCCACAGTATCACAAGGTTGAGCAGAGAGTTTCGCTCTTGAATTGCGCGAGTACTCCTAACGCAGTCAACACTGCTAATATTACTCTGTAAAGAAATCCCATCTTCCTTCACTTCTCTCTCTCCAACCTCCCCAAAGCGTAGAGGAGATGAGGGTGACGGCTTTGGGGGCCCAGATTACTACTTCAGACCCCAAACCATGCATTCATTACAAACTCATACCCCAAACTATATTGAGTCATACCCCTACATATAAAAAAAAGGGGGGGGGGGTATGATTGGGTAATTTGTTGAAATTAGGGGTACGTTCAATTATTTGAGGGTTTGGCCTCGATCGTTCAGACAAATGAACACTCAGAGGCCTGGCTTGTACTGTAAAGGAAAAGTTTCGCGTTGTGACCCATACGATCGTGAATAGAAGAGATTATTTCCGCCCGCGATTCATATTTTGATGAGGAATATATTTTGATACCAGTGTGTGCTTGTCATGACTCCTTTTGTCTGACTTATTACTCCAACACTGACTCCTTCAATGCTAACAATTCTCGGCTCCATCACTGGACCTCCATCTCCACAATCGCATCGATTCCAGCTCTGTCACGGCATACTCCGGGGTTTTTTTTTTGCAAACTCGGTGCCTTGGCTGAGTGAGTATATTGATTGATTCTGTTGCGAGAACAGATTGCGGAGCGGAATAACTAATAGCCGAGTGGTTTCAATAGTAGTGGATTATGACTATAACTATGGTAATGATCGTGTTTAAACAACATAAAGAGAAAAGCATGAAGGCGGTCATGATTCAATCTATATAAAACAAAGGGGCCCCGGAATCGAACCCAAACAATTATCGAATTCTTATAAATTCTCTATCGAAAAGTGGCGAACTTAAAAATATTATTTTCATAATCATTTATCGAATTCACATAATTTATATAAATCCTTTATATAGCACATATAAACGAGTTTATTATTTAATAAATGAATTCAAATAACATTTTCTTTTTATAAATTCATTTATTTCGATTAATAAAAGTTATATATATTCATTAATCGCCTGCATCGTTTAAAGAATTATTTAATTAAAAACTTAATGAGTATGTCTGCGATTTGATCGTTTATAAATATGAAATTTATAACAATTTTATTATTAATCAAGATTTTTCGCATATAATAATATTGAATATTGATATATTTAATGCGTTGATAATATTCAAGATTTTTAATGAAAACAAAATTATTTTTATTATCGTTGAATAAACGAATCGAATCGTTTTTGAGAATTCAAAAATGTAATTTTTGAAATTATCATATAATTTATATTATTATTTTAATTATCTCGATGAAAGCGACGTATTTAATTTTAATAATAAATATAATAACACTTTTTTATTTTTTATTACTTTAAATATAAATCGCTTAATTTTATAATAAAATATATTTATAAATGAATCTTTTATTCGCTTTATTATTATTATAAACCGAATTTAAATAAACGATAAAGTGTTTTTTTTTATAAAATCGTAAATCATATTTAATAATATCGACGATATATTTAAATATTCAATTAATTGCATTTAAATAACGCATAATAAAATTATAATAAAATTAATTTAATTTATCGATCGTAAAGATTAAATCAAATCGTGTATTAATTATAAAATATATAAAACTTTTAATGCGTTTTTGATAATTTAATTAATCAATGCGTTTTTCGTTGAAGCGCGTAATTTCGATTATTTTATATTAATCGAATAATATAACGATCGAAGTGCATTATTTCATTTTATATTTATAAAAAATCTTTTTAACGTATTATAATTGATTAAAAATTAAGATAATAACGATATAATATATTTGAATATCGAATATTTTATCGATTAAATCGAAGTCTTTCATTTTGAAAAATGTTTTAATATCGTTTTTAATAATGTTTATTAAAATCTCGATTATAATGAAAATGAAAATATCGTTAATATAAAAAACGATAATAATTAATTTTAAGTCTTTAATTCGAATATAAATACATTTATTCGAAAATATAAATTTGAATTTCATTTTAATAATGATTTTTTCGAATTTTATATTTCAAATACGATGATTGTTTAAAATCGTATAATTTTTTTAATAAACGAAGCATTTTATTACTAATAACATTTAAATATTCGAACGATATTATTATATAAATTTCATCATATAAATCGCTATTAAAATACGCGTTATTAACATTTAATTAATAAATCAATAAATTTAAATAAATTATTAAAACGAATAATAATTTTAATAATTTAAATTTGAAAATAAATGCGAACGTTTCATCATAATTTATTTTTTTCATTTATAAATATTCTCGAATAAATAATTTTATTTTATATTAATCGATGATTTTATCGAAATTGTATTTGATCTTAAACACTCATTTATAATTAATAAATTTACGTTTAATAAATAAATTATTAAGTTTTTAAATATCATTAATTATTAAATCGATGATTTGTTTAATAATAATAAACTTTCATTTAAGCGCATTAAATTCATTAATAATTTTTTTATAAATCGTAAACTCGATATGTTATACGATGTGTGTTTGATTTTTGAAATTAAAGATTTTATCGAATTTCACACGATTATTCGCTTTATAAATACGCGACGATTTGATAAATATAATTATAAATTTTATAAAGCGTCGTATATTGTTTTTTAATATAAAGATAAATGTTAAATTTATAATAATAACATTTAAGATTGAATTAAACTTAATTTGAGAAATCGAAATTTCGATTATTCGACGTTTATTTGAAATTTTCGAACTCTCATCAATTGCGAGAAAAGAAGTTCTCTTATTATTATTATTTAATAAACGAAATTATAAATCTTTTTCATAATAATTAAAGATTATTTGATGAAAATCTTTTTCTAATATTAATTCTCTTAAATCGTTATTTTATTCATTTATCGACGACGATATAATGTTATTAATTGAAATTTTATCGTTCTTTTAATCATCGTCGTTATTAAATATATATTTGTTTATTATCTCGACGATATTATTAATAATATTATCGTTATTAAATAACATAAATGTTTTCTCTGCACGCACGAAATCGAATTTCGAAAATAAGTTTTTAAATAACAATTTCAATTCTTTTCGATATTCATAAAAAATTACATTCGTAAATCATTTAAATCGATTTTTATCAAATCTATAAACACGATATTGAATTTTCAAATAATATTTAATATATATTTTTAAATAATTCACGTTATGCAACTTGTTTCGTCGTTATTTCTTAAATAAAAACATTTTATATACACATTTAAACACTCTCTCATTATTGAGATTTAACATTATTTTCGTTTATTATTTTTTTAATGATTTATTCTTTTTAATAAAGAGTTTATTATAAATGTGACACGCGTATATTATCGTTTTTATTTAAAAAAAGAATGATAATTTCGATTATATAAGCATTGTTTTAATTATCGTAATCATTATTTTATTAAATCTTTTTAAGATTTTATTTTGATATGCGATATAAATAAAAATAAACTTTATATAAACATTCATATCGCGTAATTTCTTTTCGATAATCTTATATTTTAATACATTATTAATATGAATGCACATTATTAATTTTTTATTTTCAATTAATAAATATTTAATCTCGTGAATCAAAAAATTATGAATTTCGATTTTAAATGCGATAAATTATATCATCGCTCATTTAATTATCTCATTAATAAACGATACGAAATATATATATTCTTTTTTAATGTTATCGATAGAAAATTGATTTTAAAAGTCGATATGCATTTTTATTATTGATATCGTAATCTTCACACGAAACTTTTTATTAATAATCTTGATCATCTTCATAACATTATACACGTCGTAATCGAAATTTTTTGAAATTTTAAATCGATTCATTTCATGAGCATAAAGATATAAATTCTTTAATTTATATATTTTTAAATAATCAAATCATTAATACATTAGCTCGAATATTATAAAAATAAAATGTTTACGTTTAAATAAAATCTTCATAATAATTACGATCGTTCGATCAATCGATATAAATGCTTTATCGAAATTATAATTAATTAATTCGTAAAAATCATTTTTCACATACTCAAAAGCGACGACATTATTTATTCTTTTATTAATAATTCGTATCATTTGATTATCGAAATATATTAAAAATTCACGTTTATTAAAAGCGATAATAAATAACAAATTGATTTTTATGTTCGATATATAAAATATATTTTTCAAAATTTGTGTTTAACGATCGACTCGTATATGAATATCGTTTATATTTTCACATAATAATTCGTCTTAATTATCGAATTTCATTACTTTATTATAATAAATCATATTAACGAATAAATTTTTTTAAAATGTTATATAACGTGTGACTTTCGAGTCGATAATTCATTTAAGAATTTTAATAACATGTTTGCGATATATAATCATTTAAACACATTTTTTGCGAAATATATCTTTCACATTATTATTCTCTTTTTTCGCTATAATAACGACTTTATTTTTTCGTTTAAAAAAACGAATTATAAATTTATTAAAAGTTTTGCGATCATTTTTTAATTATGAGATATCATTTTTATTCGCCTTTTTTTCTTTTTTTTTAAAATTGAAACTGTTGAAATATATTTAAAATAAATGAATTAATTATTCAAAATGTTTTTGAAACAAGTAATATATACAATATCGAAATTAAATAATTCGAAATACGAAGTGATTGAGATATCTTAAGAGTTAAATTTTGATACGTCTCTACAATCAAGCATATTAATTCATTAAAAAAATATATAATTATATATAAACCTTCTGACCTCACACCGTTTGATGTTTCGTTCATAAATCATTTAATCTCACATCGTTTGATGTTTCGTTTATAGGTCATTTGACTTCATATCGTTTGATGTTTCGTTCACAAACCATCTGATCTCACATCGTCTGATATTTCGTTCACAGACCGTCTAACCTCATATCGTCTAATGTTCGTTCACAAATCGTCTGATCTCACATCGTTTAATGTTTCAATTATAGATTTTCTGACTTAAAAACATCGTGCAATCGACATTATTGCCTTCGATTGATCATTTTAATCGCGCTTTCGCTTCGTATTCTTCATTTTATGATATTAATTCGAAGTTAAATTCGAACGCTCGATATAATACACATTATTATATAATCGATCATATGTCTTATAAATAAATCTTTTAGTTTTATTTTTATTTTCATTTAGTGTAGCATTAACAATTGCGCTTTTTTTTTCGAATTCTTGAGTTTTTCTTTCTTTCTCTTCTCTTTTAAAAGCATATTTATCGTTTTTATAATCGTTATATTAAACGTGATAGTTTAAATCTTGATTAGAAATTAAAAATGTTCGAGAAGGGTTATGAATAAGTTGAGAATTATTTATTTATCAGGCGTAAAGATAACGTTCGTCGTAATAATTCGTTTTTTAAATGTTTTGATGTGCGTAAAACAATCGAATATGATTTCGAAGTTCGTGTATTTAAAAATGTAAAATTCTTTTGTGAGGTGTATAAATTCGTCGTCGTCGATAGGTCGAAAGATGATTTTAAGATGAAACATCATTTTGAAGACATAATTGAACTCGTTAAACGTAAGCTTTTATTTGATAAGATCATTAATAATGAATGTTATAACGTCGATCGTATTTGTAAAAGCTTTGTTTCATTTTATTAAGATTGTTAAGATAAGTAATTTAAGGGGTTTTTTTTGAATATATTTTTATAGCTTTTGTTTATATAATAGAGCATATATATCGATAAGTTATTCGACGTAATTATATTTATTGAGTTAACGTATAAGTGATTTGAATGATAGATTTAATAAGATGCGTTGAGTCGACATTTTGCGTAATTTTGATAATATAGAAATAAAGATTTTTATTCGATAGTATTCGAAATTGCAAGTAGTATATATGCGTATATAATATTATTATAATAATATAAAATAGCAGTGTCAAAATAGCGTTAATATCAATCGCATAATCTGTTAAAATATATTTAAAATGAATAAATTAATTGTTTAAAATGTCTTTGAGACAAGTAATATATATAGTATCGAAATTAAATGTTTCGAAATACGAAGTGATTAAGATGTTTTAAAGGCCAAATTTTAATAAAAACAATTCGATTTATAATAATCTTTTTTATCACATTTAAAATATTTAACGTTTACGAAATTATTATTTTTCGAGCGACCTTTTTAACCTTATTTATTATCACGATTTCTTTTTATATTAACGATATTTGAATTATCTTTGCGTTTAATATTTTATTTTATAATATAAAATTATTTTAAAATTAATGCTATAATAAAAATATCGATTTAATTCAAAATATGTTTCGTTATATTATACTCGTTCTCTTAATATACATTTACGATCATAATCGTATAATATATATTCGATAATTTTATATTCAATATGAGATTATAAATTTCATCGCTTAATTATTTTAAAATTATCATTATTTTATCAATTAATTCATCGTTGTTTTTAATATAATCGAAAAATCGTTATAATATAAATAATAAACGTTCTTTATCACTCACTTTATAAAATTATTTTAATTTATTTTATATATTCTTAAATGAGTTCATATTATTCATATAACTTTATTACGTTTTTTTCACATTGATAATTAATATAATAATTATTTAATAATTTATAAACATTCAATTATGTTCTTCTTTATTATTATTTAAACATTTTTTAATATCTTTTATAATGCCTTATATGTCACGTTTTATAAAAAATATCTTATAAATTTAAATTTAATTATTATAATTATGAATCTTTAAAATAAACAATTTGATATGTAAATATTTCAATAACGACTTATTCAAATCGTTTAAATCGATTTTTAACATTTATCTTTTTTTTTTTTGATAAATGTTATAAATTTTTCATTTAACGAATTCGAATCTTATTTAATGATATAAAAACTTAATAACGTTATTTTTCGATCGATGAATATTATATCTCGTTTTATTGAGACGATAACGAGATCTCATTTAATAATTATTTAATAAATAAATTAATCGAATTTATAATTTATTGCGAGAATAAATTGCGAAGCGAAATAATTAATAATCGAATGATTTTAATAATAATAAATTATGATTATAATTATGATAATGATCGTGTTTAAATAACATAAAGAGAAAAGTATAAAGATGATCATGATTTAATTTATATAAAACAAAGGGGCCTCGAAATCGAACTCAAACAATTATCGAATTTCTATGAGTTCTTTATCGAAAAGTGGCGAACTCAGGGGTATTACTCTCATGATCATTTGCCGAACCCACATGATCCACATGAGTCCTCCGTATGATACATATAAGCGAGTCTATTACCTAATGAGTGGGTCCAAACAACAGATTCCATTATCATCTTTCCTTTCGATCGTCGCCAAAGAAATTCCGAAGTCGTCTCCAAACCAAGACCCATCAAAACAGACTCCCTTCACCAAGGCGGAGTCCGCTCGCGGAGGTAACGTTGACCAAGACGGCGTTCTCTCACCACTACGGAGTAGGCGGAGTTGTATAACAGTAGAGTTCACCGAGGCGGAATCCTGCATCAAGGCGGAGCTTAGTCATCGCCGCGACGTAAAAATCCGCTGGTGCAAAACTCATCAAATTCCCGCACCGCCAAATCACCACCAAGTCTGCACCAAAAGTTCGCAGTCTCAAAACTAAACCAAGCCGGAGCTGCCAAACCATCACCAAAGCGGAGTTCCCACTACTCTACTCTATGAGCAAATTGGTTCAACAGGATATGCAATCTGCCGGGATACGCAATGTAGGGTTAGGGCTTCTTCACCAATACTCCTACAACCATCAAGATTGTTTCAAACCCGATATAAATCACACGGAGAAAGATTGCTATCTCATGGCCAGCAACATCTGTACATTCGAGAATCAAAATCACGGTCCTCTGGACTTGATAAGCTTCGAAGCGTATCGCGGTTTCTCCTCAAATATCTGTCAAGGCTTAGAGCGTAACCTCGCGAGTAATAGTTGAACTCATGGTGTTAATATCCGGCCCATTATCAAGACGAACGCAAGACTGTCCTTTGGAATCTAGGCTGACAAAGGGTTCGTCAATTATCTTAGGACGAAGGTCGCCAATGTGATTGCTTCAGGGTGAGACTTTGATCTTGATCCTGCGCTACAACACCATAGCCGTGCTTACGCGAATGCAGAGCGGCTAATCAGGTTACAAAAGGTCCAATCAGAGAGCGAAATCGAACGCACAGCCACAAGCATTGCCCCATTTGAATCCGGCGGGTATAGATCGCCAAATCAAAGGCATAATTTCTCTCCAGCCTTTGTCCGACTTCGCGTTCGAGGTTATAAGAAGTGAGATGCCTTCTTCTATTATTCCCAATCAAGCACTTGGAGTAAACTCTTAGCTTGCGCGATCCCTAAGGCTTATTGCTGTTTTTCTGCTCTCGTCGTTAATCAAAATGCAAGCCTCTTACCTTGCGTTTCTCGTCGCCTATATTTCTATTACCTATGGCAATGTCTGTTTCGCCAACCCTCTCTTCGCTGCCAAAGCTGTAGCCCGATCTACAACGGCCAGCAACCTCTCTTTGAACGACCTGTCCGACCCACCCGAACCCGTCTGCACCGAGCCCGATGCCCTCTCCACTTCCTCCAACGACCTCGGCACATTCTCCGGCGATTGTATAGCCGCCGCGAATACATTCTTCAACGCACCGCTGATAGCCCGAATACCATGGCACTGGAAAAGAGTTCCAGAAGGGCAGCCGCCTGGGCCAGGCTCCATGTTCCTGCCCTACGCCGCGGCGCCGAGAGGTTGTCGGATTCGATTGGATGTGCTGGTCGACCCTGATGCGGAGGACCAGTTCGCGCTGGTGCAGATTGCGGACGACTTCAGGCGACTCTTTACCAAATGCGTGAGACCGAACCCGAGAGCACTGGCGGCGGGATACGTGCCGGTGGGGCCGAGGAGGGTGTTGAAGCTGTCGATCTCGCCTACGCCTATGAGTGGGTACGTGGAGGAGGGGGATCTGGTCTTGAATGGCACGAGGTTGCTGAATATTACGTCGCAGAGGTAATTGAACTGTGATTTTGACGTGCAGTTGTTGTGGAGAGCATTCATATGATGTTTGTCAAAGCGAATATCTGTGCGGCTGGTGTATCTTTCTTTCCTCGTCGCTCAAAAGAGCGTTCAAAAAAAAGACTCATTCAAAAAGCTCTCTCGATAGTGTGAAGGAATAAAAGCAGCTGCCGTATCTGCTTCAATGTTACCTGGGGGAGTAAGTTAGTGAGTCGTATAGAAAGTCAAACATCAGTAGCCATGATTCATGACCAGCCCTCACATAGAATGTGCTAGAACAATGATCATAGCGGAAGACACCTGTTATTATGAAACGATATATATGTCTGTTCTACCTTAATCAATGACTCTTTATTCGTTTTCATCTCTTTTAGAGCGCATTCTTGCCCACCCGCCCGCATCTACTATATATATCTTTACTTTTCAATTCAGATTTATATCGCTCAGATATGAGAATTTTCTTAGCGCTAACAACGAGAATATGCCTGTTCAAAGCTTTATTTAATGGTGGCCCTGACGCTGAGACAGTTCAATCACCACTACGTTATTTGCATGCCCTCATATGTGTGTGTGATATGTGTAAGGCACTACAAATTGCGCAATATGCTCATCGTTGCATGCAAATTGCATAGAAATTGCAAGTTGCACTAGCAAAAACCAGCCTATCTAAGTATTACGCTAGCTATACAAGGACTTAAGGCTGCAATTTCCTCTTGCAGCTAATTATAATAGGATGTAAAATGCCCCAACGCAAGGTGCAGAGGAAATTGCAATCAGGGTCTTAAATGTGTGTGTGTTTTACGAGTATGCGAGCATTAATGAAAAAATTAATTCGTCAGATAAGTTCATAATTGTTTTTGTTACGTTAAATTATTTAATAAAATGCAAATATTAAAAATTATAATATTAATACAATTTAAAATTTTTAAATTAAAAGTGTTTTAGAATTATAATATTATAATATCTTTATTTTAATATTTACTTTCAAAAATACATAAAAATGTTATTTTTATTAAAATTTAACATCGTGAAATAATTATAATAACGTATTTCATATATAATATAATTTAAATATAATTAATTATATATATGACGTTCAATTTATAATAAAAATGTTATATTACCGTAACCTTACATTACTGCAATACGATATCCTTAAAATTCGACTATGCTTGTGATTCATTTCGTTCATGGTCCACTGTACACCTACGTTGTAGCCATCGTCGCAATCCACGCCCAACCACCCTTGACAATCCATCGTCCAGATTCCCATAGCAACCAACTCCCTCAACAATGGCCCTCCAACTCCACGAACTCCACGAACCCTCCGAAATCGCATCCCTCATTCCCATCTTCCGCGTCTCTCTTTCACCAGTCCTGGGACCAAGCTCCGGCCCTTCTTCTCCGGAGACTACCGTCCCGAAGCCTTCCATCGAGAAGCAGCACTGGAAGGACTGACGCGCCGGCTCATCGCAGGGTCTCAAGCGGATCCGACAAGCCATTGGCTAATGGTCCATAGACCGAAGCACCGGACAGGTCGCCGGCGGTGGCCGCTGGGGAGTCTTTGACAAGGCAAACCCTCATGACGGGTACAGTGGCATGGAGGCGAGCTGGTTTCCAGAAGGCCAGCAGCGCGAGTTGACGAGTAATCTTTTCAGTCAGTTCTTGACTACTAGCGCGAGATTGATTAATATACCAAATGCATGTCAGTGTGTCCCCTTAGGTAGAGTCTTAACTTTCCCCTGATGCTATTTGTAAGTCTTGGATATACTATTCACGCACCTCGATTATCGTCGTAAGGGCGTTGGCTCCCTGATCATCAATTGGGGGATTGAGCAGGCTGATAGGCTCGGATTGGAGTGTTTTGTTGAGGCGACTAAAGAGGGGATACCGTGCTATGAGCATTTCGGGTTCAAGAATTATTGAGGAAAATACTTTGCGTAGGGAGAAGGAAGATCTGGATGAGGGGTGGAGAACGCTTTAAGCTCTTACCATTTACTTGGTGGAGGATCCGCAGGGATGCGAAAGCAAGCTAGCAATTAGGACTCCATCCATTCTCCAAAGTCCCAGGCTTGCAGTATGTGTCTTCTTGGTTCTTCGAATCAAAACGCTTTGTTCCCTCTCCGAAGGTGAAGCCTCGGTATCTACCGATCACACGCCAACATCCTCCTAAATTTCGTGCCCAATCAGCTCACCTAATGGCCCCAAGGATAGGTTGCTGACCTTTAACAAGGTTTGCTCCTGAAGCTCGTTGACTGGATGACATTCACGGTAGAGATTCGAATCTGGTTCTCTATGGCTTCTATAATGAGTTGCATTGACCATCTACTGGGTTTCCTTCGTTATCATTATACATTTCTCGTCACGGGTGGAGCCTCCAACAACGATAGCCCATGGGCACAGCATCATCCCTTCATCCAAATCAGATGATACTAATAGCTGGATATCAGCTACGTACATAGTACTGCATCCTGATTGACCAATGGAACCCAGACAATTCCGCTGTATTGGACATATTAAGTACAGTTTTGCACAGGTCTTTGGAGAAACAAATGAGTGTTAATATGCGCGGCGCATTCTACCAACAATCGTATTCATCCATTGCAAAGTCTTTCTAGTCGTCGATATCATTATAGCTGCATCCTTTTTAGACTTTCACTTCAGTCACATTTCTGCACGAGTCAAACCGATCTTCAAGCTTTCCCTGCTGGATGCCCTTCCGGATCGATAAGAGCTGGGCACAGCACGGACCCGGTTCATCGGAGCCATCATTGAAAGAGAAGACATCGTTGGTTGACTTTCTTGTGATGCTCTTGATGGGCACTAAAGTGCCCGCCGTGCCAACCGCAAGGACCTCGCTGTAGCTCGGTAGCTCCTCGTACCTGACCGTTCGGCGTTCGGTCCTCCATCTCAAGTCCTTTACAATCTCACATACCGAGTCCGAGGTCACGCTCTCGATCACCCGCTTTGGATCTGGAACGACGACCTTGTAGCCACCGTCCTCATCTATCTTGATTCCTACGAATCCAGACATGGAGAATTCGTCAATTTCCGTCCGCGTCTTGCTGTCTAGATGGAGTAAGATGCCATGATTGGACTCGCTTGCCTTCTCAATGTGCCGTACGAGCGGTGAGTAATTCCCGCCCACCTTGGCCGGTCTGGTTCCTTGGGGCGCGACGCGGTCATAGTCCTCGAGAATCAGGGCTCGAACGGACCCCACGCCGTAGGCTACACCGACAGGTGTGACATAAACGCAGAAGGTGTACTGGTCGGGAGAGGCCATGCTTAGTGTTGCAGAGGTACCGAATATGATGGGTCTGATATACAGGGCGGCGCTGGCGCCGTGTGGCGGCACGTAGCACGCATTCAACGCCACGGCCATGTTGACACACCTCAAGAACTGCTCTTCGGTCACTGGAGGAATGGAAATAAGGCCACGGAACGCATCATCCGGAGAGCATTTTTGGATGGACGGAAGATCTGGATCTCTCCCGATGGCATGCGGTATGCTTTCAGCCCCTCGAATGCCTGTTGGGTTGCAGCAATGCAGGCCATATGAGTAAGAGACTTTGAAAAAGGGCGTAACCATACCATAGTTTAGGGCCGGCGAGAGACCATGAATCGGTATCAGGGGATTTGTAACGAATTCTGGTTCGCTCCACCGTCCCGCTTGCTTTTCGAAATGCGATTCAACATGACCATTGACTAAGTACTCCTGGTCAGATAAAAAAAAATCCTCAGAGCTGTTCTGGTAATTTCAAACCCTCGTGGACGTTAAATCCAAGGCTCTCCCAATCTAAATGCGTGAATACGAGTCAACGGTGTATACGAAGCAGCGGAATGTAAAGACCTGTTACTCAAACGAATCGATAAAGGTCAAGGGGGTGGGAGGAAATGCCATGGCAATTGGGTGGGTAGGATATTCTTGCACCGAAGAAAGTGCCGGTGAATCAGGAGGTACTGATAATGGGAAGTCTGCACACTATATAACTTACCCCTACACGACGCCAAGACATTACAGGCTTGCACTAATGCGTGGCAGAGGGCATGGACAGTTGACAGCCCCTCATCCACGCCGAGCTTTCTATTTGCTTCCGACCCCATCTTCCCGAACTTGCCTGATTGTTTCTAACATCTCGGCTCGAGGCAAACGAACCCCAAACCCAGTTGACGCCCGCTGCCAGCTTGAAATGCTCCGGTCTACCAAGTGGCTGTACTTTACATAATCGTCGGACCTTCTTCAGCTCACCGAAGAAGACCAACACAAATGCGTTGGCACGCCTTACATTACGGGATGGAATCTATTACAGCTTTTGAGATGAGAAGAAAATTGTAGAAGACTAAAGAAGGCTTCTAGAGGCGGATGTGATCCTGAACATGTCATTGTTCACTTCAGGAGAGACGATGCAAAGTCTTCATGGGACCATCAGCTAGTTGGCCGCCGGTGCACAAGCCTAAGTTTCAATGACCACGAGAAGTCGAAACCTGCTGGCTAGCCCAAGGTGTTTAATGGAGAGGTACAGCTGGATGCGGCGTAGACACGACTCAATCATCACAATGGATGTCAAAGCTTGCTTTGCTGTAGATGTTAGACCATGTGATATCCTTGGTCTGCTTCTCAGGTACCGACATCCTGCAGTTGTAGTTGTGGGAAAGGAACGCGGCGATGAAAACCTTCACCATCATCACACCAGCGCCCTGTCCAGGACACCGCCGAGGGCCTTTTCCGAACGGCATGAAACAGAAGGAGCCGACGATAACGTCCGCATGATGAAGGAATCGAGTCGGGTCAACTTGGTCCAAGGGGACCATGTCGTCAGCTACCCTCTTGTGCCAGCTCTCCTCGTTTTGATGCAACGCATGTATGCAGGTGACTATTCTCGTTCCTGGCTTGATCTTATATTGCCGGCCACCAATGGCTAGGTCAAAGTCTTTGACCGCGGCGTTATTGATCAAAGACCCTGGCGGCTCGTAACGCAATGCTTCATAGATGAATGCGTTCAGCTTTGGTGCGTGCGACAGCTTCACATACATGTCTCCAGGTTCTGCCTTCAGCTCGTTGATCTCAGCCACTATCAACTGTCTCCATGACAGATTTTCGGGTTCGAGCAGGTGAAAGAGTGTTCCCATCACGGTCGACTTGATCGTATCTAGTCCCGCAATTGTGGCTGTGACCAGGTCATCGCGAGTCATCCCGATTGGGGTTCCAAGTGTGTCATTTGCTTCCTGAACATTGGCAGCTACAGCCTCCCCTTCTGGGGTCATCATCGTATCCTCTGTCGCTTTGCGCAGAAGTCTGATGTTATAATTGAGTCGACGTGATTCTTTGGTGAGAGGCAACGCTGCCAAGGGAAAACAGACCCGATTCCAGAAACGACTAGCATAGAATCGCAGTTCGGTAAAAGTCTGGTTCAAGGCCGTCATGTACGGTAGAGATTTCAATTCCCCGTGATAGTTAAGCACGTCCAAGTAACGGTTGATGTTGTTCTTTCCCCATATGTATTCCCCACTCGACTCGCGAGTCCAGTGGTTTAGTAATTCCCGTATGTTGATAGTTGTGCCTGAGCCGTTCTTGACCTTGAAACGTGCTAAAGCATCCTCCGCCTGTCGAGTTACGATGTCGTAAAGACATTTGTTGTCCTTCATACCACGAGTCAAGGTGACTTTTCGTTCCCTGAAGCGCCACTTGATTGATTGGGAGGAACGTCAGTGCATAAGGACTTAACCGGCCGAATGAGAAGAGTGCAGGTGTTATTCTGTCGACATGCTTTCCGGTCTTTGCAATCAGTTCCTCGCACAGCTCTGCGCTTGTTCCGTACAATTGAGCCGAAAAGCCTCGAACAGTGCCGAATAAATTGGTCGGACGCTCTGTGTAGAGCCAGTCATGACCCTTGTTCTTCCCCTGCAATATCGAAACTTGCATTTCAGCGCCTAGAACTGCATAGCAGTTCTTCACAAAGCGGATGCCTTGCTTTTCATTGAATCGACGCAACAAGTAAAGTCGGAGGACAAAAGCCCAAATCGACCACAGGATTGTGGTTACACGTGGGACAGCAAGAAGATACATCCATTTGACGGTCCTCGAAGCTTGGTGTGAGTCGCTCAGAAAATCATACGATGTTTGAGTTGTAGGGTTCATATCACTCTCGATTGCTGTGAGATTCGAACCGAACAATTCCATTATAGCGAAAAGGCCGCCTCGTTATGGTACGTAAAATGGATGTCTTGGATGACTTTTCACTCCTTGAGATTCCAAGGATGAACAACTAGCTATCTTGTCACTGAGGATTCGTGAATATAATAATTGAATTAGCTTTCTCCGATTACCTTCATGAGACTCGTGTGAGAAACAATGTACCTTGAACTTCAGGCGAGTGTCACTAGATCTGATTATGGAAAGCTTGCCCCACGAGGTTTTGAGTAAGAAGTGAAGAAATGAAGACCGCATCCCCAGCATGGAAAGTTGAGGACCTCCAACGAAAAAGCGATAGTTAGTGGGTATTTAAAACCACGGACATCCTGCAGCGAGGTAAGGCGTATGCAACCGAAATATGAATCGAAAACGATGCCACGTCTTACCGCTGTCATGCCTTCCTGCACTTGAATCGCTCCAGCCGATTTTCGCGATTTCCGGTCAGTCTCGGTCAAGAGCCAGTCAACCCCTATACGCTCTTCACCACACCGCCATCCTCCATCCTCCACTTCTTACAACGGCAGGTGCGTCTTCCTGATATTTCAGTGCGCGCTAGAAAAAATACAATGTCTCAGTCGCTGCCTTACGCTTGAGTTGCGGGATTTTAGAAATCATGCACATCCGGAATACTTTTCGCAGTCCTACCGGAAAAATCTATTTCAAAGCTCAATGTGGCAGGTTGGTGTTGGAATCTGATGCTGCACTACCCCTCAGTAGCAAATGTCATATGTCAAATGTCATATGTGTCATGATACTAGCGTCCTTTTGCTACTATATAAGTAGCCTTCACACCACTCCTTAGCTAGACAATCAATCCTCCTTCATCAAATCCAACAGTTGGCCATGGGAAAGAGAACAGATGCATATTTCTCCCCTCAACGCATATTACGTGGTCGAGCTTGATGCCACGTGTGAAGCTGGAAATACGCTGCAGGGGGCACATGTGAGCAGAAAGCTGCGCGCACCGAGAGGATGGAACCAAGAGAATACTTGCAAGAGCACATTCTACGAGTATGTACACATAAAGTACCTGCTGATCGTACCATAAAGTAGCTCGTTCCTCACTAATTTTGCCGCAGTTGACCGGTCATGTCCGAATTCTAAGTAAGTAAAGTAGACCGAGGTTCGTCAATTCTTGCTCAATTTCGTTGATATTGGGGACAGAAAGTAGCTACCTTATGCAGTCGAAAGCGTTAGCCTTTCCTCCCTTCTCAAGACCCAAACAATCGCACCGTCCTAACATGTTTGCTCCTTCAACTTCTCTCTCCCTTGCCTCTTGTCACTATGTCTACGAACACGGCCACTTTAGAGCATGATATAGCTCTGCAAAGCACGGATATCGAAATCGAACTCAGGAGCGACGTAATAGAAAAGAAGACAGAGTTTGACGCGAGAGACGCTGCGAACACAACGGAGGAACAAACTGTTAAAGAAGACTCGGAGCTTGAGAACGAGGCCCCAACCCCGAGCGGAGGATCGTAAGCCTGGTCGTATGTCCTCGCCACATTCCTCATATTCATTAGTGCATGGTAAGGTAATCCCCAGATCCCCTTGAGAAAAGCTCGTCCCTAATCCTTCCAGGGGTCTCACCCAGGTCTTTGGAATTTTCCAAGAAATCTACATTGCCACCCTGCTTCCTGGCGTATCACCCAGTGCCATATCCTGGATCGGCAGCGTGCAGTGCTTCCTCGTCATCGTCCTTGGCGCCCTCACCGGCCCCCTCTTCGATGCCAGCTACCTACGCCCCCTCCTGGTGCTCGGCTGTACCCTCATCGTCCTCGGCATGGCCACGCTCTCTCTGGCAACTGCCTACAGGCAAGTCTTCCTTTCGCAGAGTTTATGCGTCCGCCTCGGCGCCGGCCTCATCTACGTCCCTTCCCTCGCACTCGTCACAACGCTGTTCCCACCCTCAAGTCGCCCGCCCCTGGGCCATCGGTTGCGCCAACTCGGGAGGCAGTATCGGTGGAATTATCTTCACCTTCATGCTGCGTCGCCTTGTTCCTGCGATCGGATTCCCTTGGGCAGTGCGTGCTGTTGCCCTGGTCAATCTCCTTCTCTCCATCATAGCCCTAGCCATCATTCTCCCACACCACCCGCAACCCACGGGCCATCGGCGTGCCGTACTAGACTTGCGGGCCTTCCGAGAGCTGAGCTTCATGCTTTTTGCACTTGCGCTGTTGGTCAACTACGTCGCCTTCTACATCCCGGCCTTCTACCTTCCCGTGATCGCGACCAAAGCTTTGGGCCAGAGCCAGGACTTTGCATTTGAGTCATTGGCGTTCGTAAGCGTGGGGTCGTTTTTCGGACGCACCATACCTATGCTGGCTGCGTCACGCGTTGGTTCGGTGCAGGTCTACTTGGTGGCAACGCTGGCGGCTGTGGTGGTGCTGTTCTCGTGGACGGCCATTCACAATGTCGCCGGCTTTGTCGTCTTCTCTGTGGTGTTTGGTCTCATCTCGGGGGCGCTAGTTGCAGCACCAAGCGCGGCGATCTCCCACCCGGTGCTTGCACCGTCGATGAGCGTCATTGGCACGCGCTTGGGGATACTGTGGATGTTTGGCAGTGTTGGAGTACTCATCGGGGCGCCAATTTACTGGGGCAATAGTGGATGTTCAACGAGGATATTTCGTGCCCGGGCAGTGCTTTGCAGGAGCAATGGTAGGGGCAGGATCGCTATGCTTAATAACGCCTCTCACTGAAGTTCTGAGGTACAATAAAAGGCACGAGCCCTGACTAACGTAGCGTAATAAGATATGGACATCGGGGAAAGTGTGGTGCACACCACCATTTCATATCACTCAATACGATCCTGAATAGTTAAGCCGGTCTATACATTACTCACTAGTCACGATCTCGCTCTTTACCCTTAAGCACCTCGAACAAGGGCACATCCCTCCATTGCTCTGCCATTGAGCGAAGGATCAATGCCATAGAAACTGTGCCCAGATCAGTTCCAATTTGTCATGGCTGGCATCTACCAAAGCCTTGAAGAGCAAAATTGTACAAGGCATTGACACACCGAGAGAAGGACAACGAAGAAGCCCCATGAAATACGGACCAATGGTGTATAAAAAAAAGTTCGTAACTCAGAAGTGGATCCGCCGATGGATCCTTGACACCAGCTCCAAATAGTCCGGCTCGTTCCGCGCATGGATATAGCCATGTCTACGACGGACGACGGCTACAACTAGGACAAAACCAAAAAGAAAAGAAAAAAAGAAAAAAGAAAAAAATTTCTTTTCTTTTGCAATTGTTCCACTTCCTCATCTTTTTTTTTTTATAAATTATTTATTCATAATGCTCAATCACGACCAAGGCGATCGTTCATCGAAAGATTTAAATATATATAAAAATGAGATTTTTGATTGATTATATACATTGTATTAAAAACAAAAAGAGATTATTGTTTGATTTATTAATAATAAAGATTTAATTCTCGATTTTTATACGCTTTAACGTCGATTATAGAAATGAAATATTTCGCAATAAAATCGTACGAAGAATATAAAATAGTTACGAAATCGCATTCAATTTTTATTTTATAAATATAAATTTTCGAACAATGAGATATTTAAGTGATTAAAAAATAAAGACTTTATAATTATAATTAAAGGTTTCGTACGAATCAAAAAAGCGTTTAATCTTAAACGATTAAAAATTAATCGAGAAATAAGAAAATATATGAATAATATCATACGAAGACTTATAAAACAAAAGATTGAAAAGAATATAATTTAGAGTTACGATAAAGAACTTTTGATAGAGCGTTTTCGAAAGATAAGGTATTCAATTATCAAATATTCTTTATACGACTTTATTTATTACATATATGTTAATCTAATTTAAAAATCGTCTCTTTATTCAATATCGTATAATCTTTTTTAATGTTATTAATCGACGATATCATGATGTGCAACGCATAAAAAACGAATATGTTATTTTTAATTTAAATCTAATATGATTCGTGAACGATTATAATAAATTTATAAATTTTGAAATCGAGATTTACGATGCAATAAAAGAGCTTGTTCGATATCTTTCGTGATTTATAATCAACATTTTCAATCGTATAATTATTAATGTTTTACGAGAATATTTGAATTATGTTTTCGTATTAAGATAATAATCTCGCTTTATACGATTTAATCGTGATCATAAAACGATTTTAATAACTTAAACTCATCTTTAAATATAATAAATATACGATTCGAAACTGAGTTTTAAAAATTGTTATATATACGAAATCAATATTAATAATCAACGAATCGAATTTTAATGAACTTAATTGATCAAATCGTTATTTAATAAATAAATAAATTTCTTCGATGCACTTCGTACGATAAATAAATATTTTAAAAATATGTTAATCGATCGAATTGCATTTTTTATATTATACTTTTCGATTATTCGTATAAAGGTCACGCATTATGTGAACGAATAAAATATATATATTTTATATAAATAATTAAAACGCTTAAAAGTCGAATCAAAAAAATTAAAAACATTATTTTTCAAATTTAAATCAAATATCAAAAATTATAATTTTAATTTATACGAATCAACTTTTACTCGATTATGTCATAACGTAAAAGATTATAATAAATTTTATAAATTTTATATTTATATATTCAACGTTTTTCGTATAAAAATTAATTTTATTTTTATATATTTAACATTTTTCGTATAAAGATGAAATTTAAGATTATTTAAAACGTTATACATATTTTAATCGAAAATTAATACATTTCTTTAAATTTAAACGATTATTTTTTTCTCTTTATATTGAATTAATGTAACACATTTATACGAAATCGAGACTTCGATTCATATTTATCTCTTTTTATCTCGATCGAAAATAATCAATCATCGTGATTGAATTATTATTTGACGCTTTATACGATAATTAACAATTATAAAATCGAAAATCTCGAATTTTATTTTATTTTATTTTGCTCGAAAAGCCGAAAAATGCATTAAAATAAAATAAATTAAATTCACGATTATTAAAAAATGTACGATAATTAAATTTTAAAAAAAAAGATTTAAAGAAAGATTTTGAGAAATAATTATAAAAAATGAATAATATTTTATAAATTTTTCGTATAAAGTTATTTTTCGAATATACGATGTTTTTTTTTTAAGAGAACTCGTTTTTATGTAAATATCGAAATGTAAACTAATTAATGATTTATATCGAGCGAAAAGATCACAATATAAATATTATTATGCTTTAAATCCCCGTTTCGTACGATTCATTTTTATTATTATTAAATATTATAACATTAATGCTTTTTAAATTATTAATTTTTTTAATTTTTTATTAAATTTCGATATATTTAAAAATTAATTTAAAGTGTTTATTTATACGTAATTAATCGAATTTATTTCGACTTTATAAGATATTCAACGAGATTTTAAATTTCATTAATTATTTTCTTTATTACTTTAATTTTCATATAAAAGATCTTTTATATAAGAATTTCGATTTGAATTTTATAATTAAAAAACTATAATTGAATCTGCTCGACAAATTAACATTATATAACATTTTTCGATTAAAAAAAAATTACATTAACAAATAATCATATTTATATAAATATTATAATTATTTTACAAATTATGATGAATGCTTTTATTAATAAAAGAAAGATAATGAATTTAACGAAGGTTATATTCACTTAAATAATTAATATATCTTTTTAATTATCATTATACGATTTATTAATTTAATTATCATTATACGATTTATTAATTTTTAAATAAATATCGCAATTATTTATATCACTCATCGTACGATTAAAAACAATTAAGATTTTATTTATTATAATATTTTATAAGAGCGAGATCATTTTTTACGTTTATTAAAAAAAAAATCGAATCTCGAATGATTTTTAATTCGATCTTAATTCAAAAATAATGATTTGATAAAACTTTTCGAAAATGTAAAACTCGTATAAATTACGAAAAAGCTTTTAAAAGAAGATTATTTTGATAAAATCAATCGAAATAAGAAATATGTTATTATTTTAATCGTTTAAAAACGAATTGCGCGTTTTCATACGAAGCTTTATACTCAAAAAGAAAGATTTAATAATAATCTTTTTATCAACACACAATTTCAAATTAAAAAAAGAGATAAATAAGTTATACGATTTTAATCTTATTCACAAATTTTCGAGAATTTATTTAAATAACAAAATCTTCTCATTTTTCAAATTATATAAAAATCTTATACGATTAAATAAAAATCTCAAACAAAAAGAAAAAAAAAATAAGTCGTACGATCTTAATTTAATTTTAAAATCTTCGAAAATTTATTTGAATAGCAAAATCTTCTCATTTTTTAAGTTGCGCGAAAATCTCGTATAATCAAATAAAAATCTTAAACGTCAATTTTTTGTATATTAATTTCTTAGATATCAACTCGCAAAAAATCTCGTTGAAATCTTTTTAATAATATATTATTTGATGATCTTTTAACGAATTTTATCGAATATTAAAAAAATCAAATATCAATTTTTATGACAATAAACTTTATACGAAATAATTTAAATAATTATATATATACGAACTTTATTTCTTTCATTGAATAATTCTCAACGATTTTAACAATTAAAATAACATTAATTGCGTTTAAATTAATAATTCGCGATTCGTTTAATTTCTTTCAATTTTTATTTAAAAATTTAAAAATTGATTATACGAAATATTAAACGAAAAACATGAAAAAAGTCTTAAATAATATCATTAAAAAATAAATAAATAAGAAAATAACAAAAAGAAAAAAGAAATAATAAAACAAAAAAAAGTAATAAGTCAAATAAAATTTATGCTTTATACGATGTTAATTAATTATAATTAAATCTTTATATAAAAGAAATAAATTGATTTAAAGTATCTTTTAATAAAAGACTTGAATTTACGAATTTACAACTCTCATAAATAAATATCTTAAAATCTTAATATTTTTTTTTATTAATGTTTAAATTCTTCGTATAAAGCAATTTATTATTTTTTTAATTTGTTAATTGTTATAATAATAATGCTCGTGATTTATTAATTACAATAATAATGTTTATAATTTATCAATTAATTATATAAACAAATTTACGCAAAATTTAAAAAACTTCGTACGAATGTTATTTGAAATAATGTATTTAAATTTTTATTTGTGTTACATTAAGAGAAATGTTTTATACGATATATAGAAATAATTTATCTTAATTTCTCTTTATATAAAATATTGATTTTAAACATCACGCAAAAATATAAGTTAATCGTTCAAATATATAATTATATTTTAAAATGTGTTATATATAAAAAAAAACTCGCAAAACTTCATATAACAAAAACTTCGTATTTATTCAAAAAATTATGAAGTTGATAAATCTTTTTCTCGCGATTAACTTTTTTTCATTAATTTAAAGACTTGAAAGTTTGCGTTATTATTGTTGTTTATGTAACGTATAATTTTTTCTTTTCGATAAACGCGAACGATTTCGATCGTTATCTTTATTTTTATCGTCTTTATCATTTTTTATATTTTTGAAAAAACATTGAACATCGTAATCTCGTTATTTGCAATTAACGTACGCTTTTTTAAAATGTCTTATAATGTAATAGTATAAAAAAAAAAACGAAGATTCGAACGCGATATTCGACACGCGATATAAATAATAAAAAATGTTTATTCTCGCGATTAAATCAAGATAATATTAATATAATCAATTTTATGCATTTTTATTTAAATAAAAATAATCGCTTTTTTAACGAAAATTATATTTTGTTTTAAAAAGACGAGAAGTGCACGTCTTAAATCGTTATAAACGAAACTCGTTAATTGTTATTATCTTATTTAAAAATGAGAATTTAAATCGATTATCATAAAAGCGATAATAATAATAATAACGTTTTATAAAATAAAAACTTTATCGTACGAAATATATTAATTTAATTTAATTTCGTATAAAGTATAAAAAGAGAAAAATAATAATAATGAAAAAGATAATATAATATATATATAATAATGATAATAATAATAATAATAATAATAATATTATCGTACGAAATATATTAACTCAATTTTGTATAAAATGTAAGAAAAATTGTAATATGAAATTTGTTATAATTTTAAAAAATAGTATTATACGTATATAATAATAATAATAATAATGATAATAATAATATTATTATACGAAATATATTAATTTAACTTCGTATAAAGTATAAAAAAAATTACAATATAAGATTTATTACAACTTTAAAAAATAGCATTATATATACGTGATAATAATAATAATAATAATAATGTTATTATACGAAGTTAATTATACATAAATAATTTCGTATAAAGTTTTATAAAAATATTATATATATATAATAATAATAATGATAATAATGATGAAAAAAAGAAAAAAAAGAAAATCAAAATATTATATAATCTTTTTTTTATCATTTAAGCTAGCTCAATCGAGTTAATGAATTATATTATAACTTTTAAAATTATATTTTATCATAAAATCGAAGAAATTTACATTATTCGTATAAAGATAAACAATTGTATATAATGTAGATAGTAAATATCTCATTCGAAATCGCAAATTCAAATTCAAAATCTGAATTTTTTCTTTGGTCTTTGGTTTTGTCCTAGTTGTAGCCGTCGTCCGCCGTATATATCGGACCAAGAAATCAATCCAAGCGACCGCGCTATTCGGCTTGACCCGTCCCTCTTTGAGCGCCACCACGGTCTCCTCCACGCCCCAGAGATAAAACTCCGCCACCACCATCCTTGGGCTTCGGCACCACATCCGCTCCTCCCAACTCCATGTCATACAAATGATGCGTCGCCGGCTGCAGCAAGCCCACCTCGCCCCCGGCCCGCGCTCGTCTCTCATATAAAAGTAGGAAAATCGCGCCGACGGGCCTCGTCAGACCCTCCGGCAACGACGCTTCCTTCTCTGCTTCGCGGACCATGCATGCGACCTCGTCTTCCCCGGCCACCATGGCTCCTCCCACCGTGTTGTCCAGCATCCCGGGATACGTCTGCTTGGTGGCCCCCCCAGCGCGGGATCCACAATCGCATCTCGCCCGCCGGCGGTCGGGTTTTTTTTGCAAAAGGCCATCACGTGGACGCCCACCGTGCGGATGCCGAAGAGGGCGATGCCGCCGCGCGCCAGGCGCACGTCGCGGCCGATGCCGAGGACCTGGTAGAGCTCTCCGCGCCACTGGCGGAGAAGAGCGAAGCTCGCGTTCTGCCGCGCCGACTCGAGTTGCTCGCCGATGGCCGTCGTTTCGACCTTCGTGCCTCCTGGCGCGTAGCGGATGGTGACGGTCTTTTCGTCGTGGTCGACTTGGAAGTTGTTGCGAATCCAGGGCATTTTTGGCCACGACGGAAGGAAGGAAGAATGTAGCCGATCGCGACGAGAGCGGATCGTTCTTCGTCCCATGACTTTTTCAAGCAGAAGCGGTAGAAGGTCGGTATCAATAGCGTGTGTTCCTCGACTTGGTCTGGATAGGGGAGGCTGTAAACATTGATTAGTGCGGTGATGCCTACAATAGGCTTGATTTGTATTATACCTATGACAATCGCGCGCGAGATCCAGATACGATTTCGGGTGTCCCGCCATGTTCGATTAAATCGAAGCCTACGTGTTGATAGTCTGTTTTGGTTTTAGATAAAGTGGTGACCATGTAAGGCAAAGGGAGGAATGGTAGAAGGTTGAACAACACAGAAGTCTTTTTTTTTTCGGGGGACGAGTGGGGTTGTGGACAGAGTTAAATAATTGAGTGGTCTGATATCATCCTGCATGCGCAAAAGACTCCTACGTACTTAGTGCGCCTTTTGTCGGGCATGTCCAGCGCATTCAATGCCGGATGCATGCCTCGCACGCTTTAATTTTTTTATGATGATGGTCACTTGAGAGGAAGAGGAACTGAAAGGGACGGGCAATTACGCCGCCTTTTCGCAGTCTCAGATATATTTCCATGCACGGAAGAAGGCATGTTGACTATATCTAGGAACGACGTGACTTTGTATACTTCTTTTGGGTCCTTTCAATCGATTTGGAGCATGGAATGTGGATGAGGGCCATGTGTCCATCTAGCCCATGAATTGCTGCTTCTTAGAATCTTAAGCTATATGAACCAGCTTGTTCCTAACGATCAATTTGAATGACAGGGCCACTATAGACATTCCTCGCCCAAGCAAAGTAATAAACCACGCTGAATATCATCGTAGCACCAAGCATTAAACTACTATAATTCATGGTAGCCGCGGTCGGATGATTTGAAGGCGGCCACAAGCAGAAGAAGAAAATAACCATCAGATAGACAATAGCAACACCATTCGTAACCGTTCCCAACACGCCTGGAACGCGCCACGGGCCCCACATCAATTGGGCACCAGGCACATTCGTAAGCACAGAGTCTGTCGTATAGGGTTTGATATCGCCTCTGACCCTCCGCCAGAACAGCAGCACCGCGACGATGAAGTAAGAGCCGAACAGCCCTACAACGGCCAGGGAGACGATGTCGTTGAAAGCGGTCGATGAACCAAGGATAATGAGAGCGAGGAGACATGGTATTATTGTTGTGACTGCGATAGCGACGACGGGGATGGCGGACCTGGCGTTGACGCGCTGGAGGTATCTCCACCCGGGCACGGCTCTGTCGCGGGAGAAGGCCCAGAGCTGGCGGGAGGCGGAGGCAGCTTGACCAACCGTAGCGCATAAGGACAAGAAGATGACGATGGATGTCATGAGGGCGGCGCCGGTCAGGTTTTGGACCGCTTGGTTAAAGATCTCCATGAAGGGAAAGTGGGTCGTTGTGTTGAGCGCGGCGTTGATATCGCCTATACAGAAAAGTAATGCGAGTGCCATTCCCAACCCCAATGTACCGTTGAGGAAGATGCTGAATGTAATAGCTCTGGGAACTACGACTGCGGCGTTTTGGATTTCTTCCGCCATGTGAATTGCTCCATCTGCACCAAAGAATGCAAACACGTTGCCTAGCAGTCCGACGAAGAAGGAAAGTCCATTTGTAGGCCAGTCGCCTCCATTGATAAAATTTTGAAACACTTCAGAGGCTGGCGTGTGAGGTCCGAGAATGATCAGTGGGAATAGGATGCCGAAAAAGCCGAGCACATGGAGGATTAAAATTATGGCTTCGAATCTGGGTAGCCAGCTACTGACAACGGTGTTGATTGATATTGCGAATAGAATAACGGCCCAGTATAACATGACATTTTGCCAGGGCTTAGGGTCGTACGTGGAGTCCGTGAGAATAATGAGACCTTGTAACATGGTTCCGTTCAGGTATCCAACCGATGCCACAAACGCCTGCCACCCGAGAACTGTCAACCATCCTGCGATTTGAAGATTAGCCGATGGCTCAAGTTTACCAGAGTGACGCACGATTCCTCGTTTGAAAAGAAAAAGGGAGACTCGCCCGTAAAATAGCTCAGAAACTTTTGATATCTGGGTGGCGCAAGCATAGAAACCCAGTGATACTGTCCTCCAGACGTGGGGGCCCTGATTCCCAATCATACATCCAATGTCTTTCAGCGTTTGAGTTCGAAGACTTACATTGACGTTGCTTCCGACAGCGTGAGAAAGACCGTAAGTGTTCCTAGCCATACGAAGAAGTAACCGTATATGACGCCAGCCGGGCCGCCACTGTATGTATCATCAGGACTTCTCATAGGCTTTAGTGACATTCGGAATGCATACTTTGTGAAACCTTGCAAAAAGACTCTTCACGATGTCAGCGTTAAAAGCGCCGAGGACAATTGATTGACCTAGATCCGTACATAAGGAAGCCCTCCCACGTGATGAGTACAGTACAGCTGAAGCCTAAAATGGACATGAAGCCAAAATTTCGCTACGACTGCTGTTAGATGGAGATGGAACGAAGAGACGAGACGATCCTGGAGCCACAGACCTTCAAGACCGGTACTTTGCCCAGCCGAGCCATGTCGTTCTCGTCGTTCATCTGCTTGCCGCCCATACCTCTCATCTCTATCGAAGGTTGCTGATCACTGTTCATGATAATAACGAATAAGAGAGCTCTGCGGAAAATGAAATTAGCCAAGGAACGGAGACAAAAAGGAAGGGAACAGTCGGCGGTGGGACAGCCTTGCAAAACTCATTGTCAAAATCTTCTGCATAAGAGCGATGCATTGCCCGCATAAGTACTTGGAAATTCACCCGCACGCGATGCAAGGGGGCGCGAGGACGTGGTATTGCGGAGTTGGTAAGTGGAGGCGCGCTGATCTCATGTGCGGAAAGGCCGTCGTCTTACGAGGTGCTTGTGGCTGACGTTGGTGGGGATTCAGGTAGAAACGCTACCTCACCTCATGCACGGATTTCGACAAGAAAAACCTCTTGCAGCAGATAGTTGCCGAGGTCCATAAGAAGGATCATCATCGCATTTCCGTTTTTCGCATTGATAAGCTACGTGTCCACACAGCGAGAACGCGGTCTACCCTCTCTGGACGCTGACTGGTCCGTGCAAAAAGGGTACCCCGATGGTGTGGTAGTCTGTAGGTGTCTGCATACATCGTAATCAAAGGACAGTCGATACCTTCGAGAGATGACGGCAGCCTTGTGGCAGAGTGTGTTGCAAAATAAAGGCCTTGGCTTGGCAGAGACCAGACAATTCCTTGTGATATCTTCGGACTGTATTGTCAGCACATTGGTGGATTGAGTACAAGCCTTCAACAACAAGAAATTTAGCTCCAAGACCTCGCTGACGCGGAGTCTAATTCTAACCGCCCGAGGGGGTTCAGCTCGGAAGGAACGAAAACGCTCTCGGCGGGGGTGGCTTGCATATGCTGAGAATTCGGAGTTTCACCCCCTTTAATTTTACCTCCTGCATGTGTCTATTCATTAACGGCGGAGATGTATACATCCTCACCTGAAATTCTTACTCTCAGCGATTATCCGATTATTATCATATACTCACCCCCGCCAAAATTCTTCCCACCCTTTGTAAGCATTTAGCCCATAGCCGGACTGTCCCGAAACCCGAACCTATTTTAGATCTCCATGTAAGTAAATTTTAGACTCGAGATTCGAACAATTCATCTAATGTTCGACTTTGAGAGGATATATCTTTGGTATCTTTATAAAATCTTGAAGGTTGTCAAACTGTCTTGTCAGCATTTCACATTCCTCGCTCAAATTTAAGGAAATGAGCACGAGTCAGAATTGATAACGAGTATCGAATTATTAAGCGCACGAGTGGTGAAGGCATAGGGGGTCTGGACGCTAGGGATTTAATTCCGTGCCTCTTAGATGGTATGCGTATGCATAGTACCAAGTGCCATTTTCAAATGGTACTGCTTTGTGCTAGGCCAATTGCAATCAGCATAGTAGCATACATAGAAAGTCCGATAGCTTATAGCTAGCATTTGATCATCTTTACACTCGACATGGAGTGATCATCACAACGGTGAAGCCGAAGGATTGAGCAGGACCAAACGCTCGGGACTCGGAGGATTTCTCGCCTCGCAGCAATACCTTACCTTCAGACAAGGCTATCACCTTCTATATGCAGATAAACAAGGTGCAGTCACCTGAGGCCTCTGCAACTTTTATAATGATATCAACGGAATTGATGTCATGACATGTCTGGCAGAGCAGTTCCACTTCACTTCCCAAAAACAACAAGCTTGCGAGCCAATCAAGACCAAACAGCGCCATAACCCCTCCTTGGAGCCCCATTGCTATGTTATTGAGAGTGAGTCGTATTTCCTCACCTCGACTTGACTTCTCTAGACCGTGTAAAGACCTGCATTTTGAAACGGGCCCCCACAACGGGTGAGCTGCATTGTTGGCCCTCGCAATCCTTACCTGCTCGGGTCGTTCCCCAGTAATCTTTTCCCCTGCGGTCAGCATCTAAACCGGCACCACTTTCACAGGGTTGGCGGTGTTTTAAAATGACCATTGGTACGTCTTGTCCCTCACCTGTGCCCCTCCGTAATCACATCCACCAAAGGAAGCCCACCCGGCCTTCCCTAGGCACGAGATGACTCTCCATTGGCGGCTTTCCTCCCCTGGGTCAATCTACTTGCCTTGATTCGAACTCTTAGACGTTCAAGATTTTACTCAATTCTTGACAGTATCCAGGATCTCCCCAACGGCGCTCCCAAGTATCCTACTATGGCTCAGCTCGTCATTACCAAAGACAATGCGACGCCTCTCATAGAGATTGCGACGTGGTTCTGCTTGACAGTAACTATCCTTACGGTCATCGCTCGCCTCATAACTAAACACTATACACTTCGTCATTTCAATCTTGATGATTACTTCATATCTATCAGTCTAGTACACCTCCGGAGGCTTTCCATAGCAACACGTCTAAGACACAACTGATGCTCCAAGGTTTTCACCTCCGCCCAGTCCGGCGCGGTTTTGATCGCAGCATCGAAGGGTCTTGGACAGCGACTCGACTCGTTGAGCTCCTCACAAGTATCGTCTCTACTAAAGGTCTGCCATGAGAACTGCCTAAGCTCGCTGCAAGCTGACCTTTTCCAAGTCGCAATACGCATCTACGTTCCTCTTCGTTGCAAGTGTCTACTTCGCAAAGCTGTCGCTGATAAGCTACCTTCGTGGTCTCTCGCTTTCGAAGATTGATCGTACATCGAGCCTCGTGATAGGCTGGGTTGTGACGTTGTGGGCTGCAATAGCTATACTCACGACAGGGTTCCAATGCCATCTACCTCGGAGTTGGGACTTTATACACAATGCTTGCTTCAATCGCGTAAGCTTATCCCGTCATCGCCACGACATCCCTGAGCTAAAAAAAACCAAAACAGACTTCCTGGGCGTACTTCGTAGCCATCGTCAACGGCCTCACCGATATCACATTGGTCATTCTACCTTCAATGATCGTTCTGCGACTCAAAGTCGCAGCAAGAAAAAAAGCAATCCTGCTAGTCTTCTTCATGGCCCGTCTTACGTACCTCCACCTTACATTGCTTCCAAACACCGTCACTAAACCCGTCACTAGTGTCATCGTAGCCATCATACCCCAAATAACATACCTTGATCGTACCTCGCATACCCCCGACCCCACCCACTCGACCTGGCCCGTAATCATTTGCACCCAAATCGTCCAATGCCTCAGTATCGTGACCGCCTGCGTTGTATACCTCAAACCTTTCCTTGACAGCATCCAAACCGGCTTCATCCAAGTCGACGACCTGCGCCGCAGACAGCTTCCCGGCTTCGGCTACAGGCTCGGACAACAGGAGCAAAAGGGAGTCTCGCTCCACACTAAATATGCAAGGGGTATTCCAAGTCCGTGGTCTAAATGGACAAACACGGAGTCTCAGAGGAGTGCGGACCTTGAATTGCAGCGGAATGCGAATGCTGGGTTGCAGGAGTTGGGGACTAAGGCGAACGCAGGGGCAGGCCGCTGCGATGAGTGGAATATGGGTGGTGATGAGGATGGGGAGGCGCATGGTCGGAACCGGATCGTGTGTACGACGACTGTGATTGTGCGGGATCAAGACCGTCGTGATGGGAGGTAACTAGTCAGGAGATCTGCGTAAGATAGTGACATCGGCAAAAGTTGACTGAGTACTCAAAGCAAATGAAGTATTAATCCAAGCGAACCGAAGGATTTCTCAGCTATGTCATGGATTCCAGTTTGAGGTTCCCATAGCCGAGACCGCGTCTTCTAAATCCAGGATTTATCGGACTATGCACCAAGTTCAGACAAACCGCACCAGGGCTGGTACTCTATTTCCAAAAAGTCGAACCTCTCGATCCACATTTGCCTGTACCAGTGTCCGGATCTCATCTCCAAGCTCGGCCTTTGTGGAGACTGATAACAATCAGCAGCATCACTTCCAGCGAGCAGCAATAAGCCCATACCTGCAACAAAGCATCGTATACCAGTACCCCTTCCTGTTCATGCCATCATCTTACTGTTCACGTATCGTGGATATTCATCGTGTGTATTTCACGCAGGAGAATAAATATGATGTGGATCAAAGGAGCCACCATGATGATGGAAAAAAGATGCCGGTGTTCCACTTCGAGCTCGGCCTTTCACACTTTTTCGTTCGGCCAGAGCAGAAGATGGATATCCATCATATCTAAGTAAAAAAGAATCAGCAAAGTCTCGATCATTGACTGCTGCGAAAGCGTTATTTACCCAGCTCAATCTCTCCGTGATAAATAAACGCTTCATCAATCAAATCTTTGGCACCAAGCCTCATCACGTATGGCTTTTCAATATTAATTATCCCGCAGAATGATGGATCACAGGTCTTGCTACCTCCTTAAAGTTGCCCACATTAAATTAACGCTACGTCTCCACCATTTTGCATCTCTTATACCCGTCCGTCGACGAGCTCTTTTAGATGAGGCAAACATTGTAACGATTCCAAAAGCCGTTCGCCTATCGTAAGCCCGTTTCCGTATTCTTTCATCTCATAACAAATAAACATGCCGTGGGGCTCGCTATAAAGGACGGGACGTTTTGTTTTTCTTTCAATATCCGCTAGCGTAGCGGAGAAGTCGATATATAAATCAGTCTCCCGTATATAAAAATAATTATATTATATAAATATAAATACAATCGTAAAAAAAACTTTTGATATAATTTTTAAAAAACGTTCTTTATAATTAATTGAAAATTTAAAAAAATAAATTAATAATTAATAAATATTAGATTTCAAATAATTCAAAAAACATTAATAATAATTCAGCCTCTGTGAAGCCGACGTTACTAGACTGCGACTTCGCTAGGTTTCTTCTCAGCAGACTTTTCGACCCATCTCGTCGGAATTCGAGGAAAAATGATCTCAAAGAGCGGTCGGTATCGATGATATTTCGTGGTATAGTATCAGGCGGTGATATTTTGGCCTTGCTTTCTATATGGTATGGCGGGCGCGGTTTTGTTTGTCTGTCTCATCTCGTTGGTTTATTGATTGTGTGTGTTAATGGTCTACTAGAACGCGTGCTTTGTTGTGAAATCTAGAGAAAAGATGAGTGGATGAAGCGTAGGGAGTTGGTAGTCGTTGTGGTTTAATGGGCTCGTTTGTGCTCGATTCTGCTCAGTAAGGCATTAAGGCTCGTCTCGTTTTCCATGCTCTCGCACGTGAGAAAACTCAGTACATGCTACCATCTGTCTGATTTGGCTGAACTGGTTTCTTGCAGATACCGTTTCCCGTCATAGCTACCACGGTGCGACGCATCTCCTACACAGCGTGATGGGATATTCGAGGCATTGACCACCAGTCCCCAGCTTCCGCTCCTGCGACATGAGACACACAACTTTGACTGATCTGGGAAACTACATACGCCGTGTGACAAGGGATCGAGAAGCCATTGCTGAGGCGAAGCATCTAAGCTTTGTTTGCCCTTTTTGCACCTTACAGCCGGCGGGCAGCGCTCTTATATCTCCCGATGCGAGAAGCTTTTGAGGTTGACTCTGTCCTGGATCCTGGCTGGACTGCTGCCGATACTTTGGAGAATATTCCTCCACTGATGACGGGTCGCGAGAATGTTGCAGATGGGAGGTTTTGAGAAGGAATGGGAAGACTTGGCGGGGTGAAATGGCCTGGTTGTCATCACTATGTTATACTTGCGATAGAAGGCCGTAAAGATAATTGGCGAAATGAAAATTCCCATTCGATTAGAGAGAACTAGGCCACTTTGTCCAACGTGAAGCCGCTTTCTGGCCACTCTCCATTATCGTGCCGGTCAATTTCCATCCCCATCTCGCTCTCATCAACCGTACAGAGGCTTCCTTGCCACTTTCCGTCGTCCTGCCAGTCCCTGATAATCCTCGTCCCGCTCTCGTCAATGTGTTGCGAAGTGTACGAAGTCGAGTCCGTTGTATTGGCCCCCAATGTGCGCGAGAAGTCGTATTGATTTTTCGAATAGGTAATAGTCTATGAAATGTGAGGGAAGTATGTGGACCATCTTGGAATGTCGTAGACCTCGGCCGGAAGATGTGAGAGGTTGATGAAGCATTCGACCACCAGATATGCTCGTGCCAATACGTATGCCAGCCATAGCAAAATCTCTAGAATGAATACGTAAGGTGCAAGGGAAAGTAGCAAATACCATAGAAAGAAGGCGACGGGCATCCCGCCCATTACAACGCATGCGGAAATCCGCCACAATAGTTGCTCAGAGGATGTTTCAAAGTGTGCAAACCATGCCAATGCGAGAAGCCCACCGTATATCAATGCTGCCGCACTGAAGCCGAGGGCTATTCGAGGCTCACCCACGATGTCGTACATATCGGGCGAATTTCTACATCGCCGAACTAGTAGTGCCTCTGGAAAATGCCCGGAAAATTTATCACGCAGCTTGTTATCACGCAGCTTGTAAGTTCGAAAGGCGCGCCAGGCCATTCTCCAACGGGTGACGTCTTGGGTTGTGAGACTAATATTTGGAAAAGGTTGATGTGATCCGTCGTAGCCGTCGAAAGACCCCATCAACGATGGGCATGTTCGTTTGACAAGTTTTCTAAAGTCCAAAGCCTCGAAACCTGTTCCCTCTAAAACTTGAAGAGGTGTCAAGATAGTCGAGCCGGCCTCGTCGTCTACATCATGCCCAGTTTCTTGAAATGAATGCGTTCCGTGATTGCCATTGTCCTGTCTCCTGTCGTGGTCTCTGAGAATATTCTTGAAGGGGGCATCAGAAACGAGATCGAACTCCGTTTCTGGGTATAGCAAAAGCGTTCCCACGTTATGCTGTTAAATTACCGGTCAGTATCTGTTATTTAAAACGAGACAAATTATTTACGAAGATGCGTGGAGATTTTGTTCTATGTCTTCGGCGTCAAGGCGGTTCAAGCACACTGCCTTGGACGCGAAATTTAATATCCTACCTGTGGGTTTGATAAGAGACTTTGAAACCAATGATCGCCTTCTAGATAAGCTCTAACATCACGATTGTACGATTCGGTAAGCGATGATCGATCGTTGTATCGCATCCAAAGGAGGGAGCGAATGTCCCAAAGGCTTTGGCTTTGGATCATCGTAGGATAGTCCACTTCGAAAGGTTTTTGCCACCAGAGAAAGTAGATCAGCAGAGCACAGACGGCATGACCAAATGTGTTGAGCTCCAGCAAACTAATGGGAATGCGATGTGCGACTGCACGTAGATGTTAGAATAACTTTCTCATTGTTTGCGGAGATATTTGTAAGGATGTCTCTTTCACATACGGCGTGATAAGCATTGTGCAATGAACCATAGGGCCTGAATGCAGACAAGAGCTTTCGCGACTCCATCGGCTTTGCTTTTTGACTTTATTTCTTCCTCTGAAAGGTCTGGGATTACGTTGCGGCCAACTCCTTGCTCTGACAAAAGCCTTAATCCAGCGGAACCGACGAACCAAGTTTCACCGGTATCTGAAGGCAAGAATCTCTTGGTTTTGGGAAGGTTTCCTGGAATCTCAAATGCTATTCCACCCATAAACGCGTAAAATCCGTGAGCCATAGTCCATGGATGACGGCCCTCATATGTGGAAGGTTCCTGAGCTTCGAGAGTCGGTTGCTATGAGAGGATTAGTGCACATGAATCAAGCGGCACGACTTCATAGCCCAAATTACCCGAACGACTTTTTCTTTCCGTGATATGAATACCTCTTTTGGCCTTTTGACAGTCTTTTTGGTGTCTTCGGCGATTTTTTGGTGCCAGGAGGGAGGGTCTGGTAAATCGAAGGCTCTGTTGACCATACGCATTATGGAGAGCGCCTTTTGCCTTTGGTCCCTAGCATCTATGAGCCTGTACCATTCAAGTAGCTGAAAGAACTAGGAGGCCACTAAATCCGGCAATCGAGGTCTTGTGCGAAACACACATACCAGGCGGTATAAGCCACCATCTCAGGGGCAAGAAGTGCCAAAACCAACCATGCAACCTTCCTTAATTTCGGTTTCCAAAAATTTCCAGGCGGAGAAACATTGAGATGCACGGCGGTCCAGACGCAAAGTAGCATGGTGATGATACATGTGCTTAAGATGTTAGAGGTGCCGCGAGTCTGAGGACTAGGCTTCCAATGCACAATATTCGTGCCGTTGCCAAAGAGGAGCGAGCTCATGTTGGATTTTGATGCTCTGGACTATGATACTCTGCTGCGGCTCTCAGCAACGAGTGTCAAATAGCACAGTTCATCTAGAATTGTCTCGAGGAGTAAATCGACTATGGGACATGGGTCACTTATTACGGTACTTATGGAATGGAAGATAAGGGCGCCTAGCATAGCCTCGTTGTCAGCCTTGAGCTCGCTAGTTTGAGTTATTATTGGGTACTTAGACGACGTTACTGTCGGTGACAAATGCCTTTTACGTCGACGAGACAGGCTGACCAAAAGCATCACACTTTCAACGAACAAAAGAATCGAGTAGTCTCATCGTCACCGAGACGTGGAATGCGCACTCATCCGTCCGCACATGGGACTATTTTCAGATACATAGCCGGTTTGCGCCTGTAGGGTCATCCATGGATCAAAATATGGGCTGGGGGCGCGGGGCTACCCAGTGTGTGTGTGTGTGTAATTCCTACGTCGGAGGGGCGCCCCCATAGCCCTATAGGCTATGGTGAGACCATTTTTCCCCATTCGGCCTCTTCGGCCATGTTCGATTAAATACATAAATGTTATTAAAACTTCCCCAAAACATGACCTAAACAAAAATAAAAAAAATAAACAAAGTAGATTGAATAAACATAATTCAATTCTTATAATTCTGTTAGATCGTTCTCACTTCGCTCTCTTATCAATTGTTACTTGATAAATTAATTGCATTTTTATATAATCGCTCAAAAAAGATATCGTCTCATGCTTTGTTCTTCAGAGTGATTATTAATTCGACCCTTTTTTTGAGTCAGAGTCCGTCTCAAATAGATGGTTATTTCGATAACGATTTATGAAATTAAATAAATGCTTATTCGTCGAATGATCGTCTCATTACAATGTCTTTTCGATGTTGATAATCGTTAAAGTGATGTTCATTATGTCTTTAATTCTCATATTCGACGATCTTAATAATTTGTTATCGAAATTAATATTCTTTATAATTCAATTTAAGGCTTTTAAAAGTTTTATTCTCTTATACATCTTTATTTTCGTCTCGATTCACGATTTAAATCGAAATTAATATGTCATATCGTTATGTTTATATTTTATAATCAAAATTGATTATCTTATTCGTCGCTTTTTGATTATAATCATTTATGAAATTGATTTAAATAAAGAGTTTATATAATTATATAAAACTTAATTAATAAAATTTTCGAATTGATTTTTATTATAAAAAACTCGATTTTAAAGAAAATTATCGTGTATAAAAACGTGCTAATCGTTATAATTCTTGTTTTTTATAAATGCGATAATCGTGAATTTCATTTGATTCGATTTCTCGATATTGAACTTCTCGAAGCGCTTTATTATTAACGCGAAATAATTATAACTTTATGTGAGAGATAACGCGTTTTAAAAATTCTTTATCGTGTTATTATATTCATTTTCGAAGTATTTATTAAAATAATTAATTATTTTTAAATATATTTTTCTTTTTATTCTCGCTTGAAAGTTTTAAAGATAATAAATCGTCGTTTTTAATATAATTACGATAATAAGTTTTTCGAAATTAAGCATTTTATATAATGATTCGAAATTTGAAATTAATGTTGATGATTAAGGCATATGTTTCGTAATATATAAATTCGATGAGAGAATTTTGATCTCGCGTTTCATTTATTTGATAATTTTCGATTTTTTTGTTGATCGAATATCTCGTTAATGTGATAATTGCTTGAATTTAAATTATTGAATTATTTATAAGTAAATTGATTTTAAGTTTTTTGCTCGAGGGTATTAAAATTATGTTTATAATTTGTGATGATCGACTTTTTGATGAATTTTGAGATTTTTTTAATTTATAATATTAATTTCAATTTAAGCTTTTTTCTCTCAAGATTCTTTTAGAAATTCGTTTTTCGTTAACTTTTTAAAGACGAGGCATTTTTAAAATCGCGATCAATAAATTCGAATTAATCGAAAATTTCAATTCGTCGATAATAATATAATATAAAGTGTATTTTCGATAATATTTATTTAAAACCTTCGAGAATTAAAATATCGTTGAAAGGTATAATGAACGATTGATTATTATCGTATACTAACATTTATCAAAGCATTGATCGAATAATTTAACGAAATCGAAATATAACGAACTTGAAAGAAAGGCGCGAAATAACGATAACTTGTTAATAATATTAATAACAATTTATGAGCAGATGAATTAAATATCCTTTATTCGAAAGTGTCGAAAAAATAAAATCAAATAATGTCGAAAGGTTAAACTTTAATTTATAGTTTTATAAATGTATGTTATTATTTATTATATTCTTTGATATGTAAATTGAAGGTTATTTTGATATAAAATTGTTTTATGCGATGCCTTATGAATAAGGTCAGATTTTAATTTTGTTAAAAACTTTCAGCGTTCGTATTTTATTATAAACTTTATTATCTTTTTTATCATTTTCGATATAAAGAAAATCTTTTTGATGTCGATAAATTAATCATTTTAAATAATTTATTTATTTTTTGTGAATAAAGAATATGTTCTAAAAATGTGATTTCGAATTTAATCGTCTTTTTTATAAAAATATTTAAATATATTCATCGCTCGATATATGTAAAAAAGATTTTTAAAAGCGATTTTTGTTCGTAATTATGTTATTATAAAGCTTATAATCTTTTTTATTTTTATATAAAAAGTTATTATCGTGTAATGTGATTTAAATATATGCTTTTTAAGCTCGACGCTTTATATGTAAATTCTTTAAAAAGTTTCTCAATTTGCGTCGATCAATTTTTTAATGCGTTATTTAATTGCCGAAAATAAATAATATTAATTATCGTTATTATTTAATTTTGAAATTTATTTCGCAAATCGATTCGCCTTTTCATTATTTAAAACGTTTTTATAAATTGCGATTTAATATAAAATAATTAATATATTTATCTTTTTAAGTTTAATTAATTGTTTTATAATTTTATTAAAAATATATTATTTTAATTATTTTTGAGAATTCTTCGTCGATTATATTGCGACTTAATTATTTATTTAAATAATAAATATCGAAAATGCTATGTTAATGATTATCTCGCACATTATGTTTATATTTTCGAATTTTTCAAAATACATAATATAATGCTCGTTGTTTTTTAAATATCGTATTTAAATCGCTTTAATTTAAAAAACGTAAATTAAAATCTCAATTTGATTTTTTATGCCGTTATCGTCGATATATATATATAAAAATATATAATTCGTGTCGATAATTTTATTATGTTCTCTGATAAATTGTTTTTTGCTATTATATATTCTCATTGTTGATAATTTTCATTATAAAAATGTGATATATAAAATGCGTTTCTTTATTTAATTTTATACTCATTATGTATTAATTATATTTTCAAATTACTTTAATAAACTTTTAAACTTTTTACGCTTCGTGATTAACTTTTATATCTCATTTATAATTTTTATAAATTTGATTATATCATAATTAAAATAAATTTGAAATCGAAAAACGATCTTTATAATAATTTTTTTCAAGATTAATTATATTAAAAACTAATAATATTCAATATTCAGAGCTACTTCTGCGATATTTTTGAATTCATTTAAAATAATGTATATCGCTTTTTTTTATATGACTTTGAAAATTTTAAAGATTTTCTTTTCTCGAAGCTTATATTTTATAATTAATAAAATATATTATATTACGCATTCGAACAATAATGTGAATAAAATCATCTTTTAATACAATTTTTTCAAATCTTTATATAAGATTCCCCACATTAAATCGACACAATTTGTTAATTCGTTAAACTTTACGATTATCTTAATCTTTAAAAACTAAATATAATCTTTTTATTTTAAATCAAAATCAAATATAAAATCTAAAAATTTTATCGTTTTACTCGATTCGACAATATAAAAATTTAAATTCAACTTTGCATTCAAATCATTATTCGCTTTCTTTTTTATTGTTCTTTTCATCTTCGATTAAAAATGCATTAATTGATATTTATTTAACTCGAATTTCGATACGTGTGTTATTACTCATCGTTTTATTTCGTCATAAATCTTTTTTAATATTTCGTAATTCGCTTAAATTATAAAATTTCTTATAAACACATTAATATCGTTAATATATATTAATATTAAATAATCTTTTTCTTTATATAAATCGACGATATTCGCATTATAAAATAAATAAAAAATGAAAAAAATAAAAAATCTTTAAAAAAATTCTATTTCGATATTATATCGAGATAATTCGCCTTTAAACATAATAATAATTATAAATTTATTATTTAAAAAACTTTTAATTCAATTAATGATTTTTTCGCTAATATTTCGCTTACGAAAATTATATATTAATCGAAAATGTGAGACGTTATCAAAAACGTCTTTTATGTTTAACATTAATAATAATATCATTTAATTATCCTCGAACTTTTAAACTTTATACATTTTTTTAATATCATATAAATTGCGTTTTCGATTAATGAGAGTTTTTATTCTTTCGTGTGTTTTTTAAAAAAAAAAAATATTCTTTTATTAAATAACTCATTTTTATAACGATGATCTTTTCAAATCTCTTTTTCAAAATGTTAAAAAGAGCGATTAATCAATACGATTTAAATTAAATATAATCATCTTTTTCGAATTTTTTTAAAATCATCGTTTTCGAATAACAAAAATGTTTTAAACAATATTTTAATTTTAAATATGCGTTATAAATATATTTTAATCATATTTTTATGTGTTTAAGGGCGAATTGCAATATTCGAAAAATTAATTCATTTTCGCCTACGACTTTATTAAGATAATTCGTGAATATTATTTATTTAAATTTTCTAATTATAATAAATGAAAATTCTTTCGATAATAAATATTGATATTTTTTAAAAATTTTTAAATCGATTTATTTCGCTTAAGAGAAGAAATTATATCTCAAAAAATTCATTTTCTTTTCGACTTCGATAATTATGATGTTATTTAATTTCATAAGTTTTAAAATAAAGATCGAATTTCTTATTTATTCGTTTTTAATTTGCTTTTCGAATCTTTAAAGTTTTTCATCGTTATCGCATTCGTTCATATATTGTTTTCAATTATTGATTCTTTTATTTTTAATAATTCTCTTTTTAACGTTGCGAGCATTATTCAATTCTCTTTTATCTTAACGATTTCGAATTTATTATCAAATTTTTTCAAATCTTTTAATTTTTTTTATGACGTTTTTACTTTTTTAATTTATGAATGATTTAAATTTTGAAATAATCGTATTAATTAAAATAATTTCGATAATTATCTTTATTAAGATTATAATTAATTATTGCATCTAATTATTTAATTTTTCAATATCTTTAATCGATTCGAAATGTTTTAATAAGATGATTTTCAATTTATTAAAAAATGTTTCTTTTTTCATTTTTTTTCAATTTCGAACCTTTTTAAAAAACGTAAATTAAATGTTTCGATTTAATTTCGTGAAAAATATTTTATGATTTAAATCGAAATTTAATTTTTTGATGATATCGCATTTAATTATAATGTTTACGATATTTATTATAATAAAGATGAAATCTATAATCATAATTTCACTTTTTTTTCTCGACTTAAAAATAATTATATCTTTTAAAATGAGAAATTAAAATCTCGCTTCGTTAATTATGTCGATTAATTAATTAATTTTCATATATTAATATTTCTCCAAATCGATTTATAATAAATAATGTAAATTGAAATCGCTTATTATAAAATATTCATCAATCGTATTTTTTACGATCGCGATTCGAAAGATATTTAATGTTGAAATTTTTGAATAATTTCTGATCTTTATTAATTTATGTTTTCGAAAATAAACTTCTCATTTTTGAAAAAGAGATGCGTTATAAATGTTATAAATATATAAAATCTTTTATTTTGATTTTTAAGATTTTAAAATAATTATTATTAAGTCTCCGCTATGAATTCGAAAATATTATTTATTTATAAAAATTTTAATATTTATATAAATGCACATTTTGATCTTTTTATTTTTTCGATTTGAATAATATATATAAAAATCTAAAAGCGTTAAATGATAAATTTGATTTTTTTTAACATGTTTTTAAGATTTTTAAATAGCAATAATATCGTATTTGAAAATTATAAGTTTTTGAAATAATGAAATCATAACGTTTATTGACTTATCGACGTTATATTAAAATATTTATAATCACGATTTTTATATTCTTAATATTAATTCTTTTCGTTATAATCTCATTAAAAATCTTTATTAAATAAAATATCTTCGATTGAAATGTTATTAAACGAGATATCGTTAAATCTTTAAACGCTTCGAATAATTTTATCGCTTAATACGATAAAGGTTTTTCGACTTATCGATTCGTGAGAATTTAAATTAAAATTAAAACCTTCGTCGATTTTTTTGAGAGATGCGATATAATTATCATAAATTTTTTTCTATACGAAAATCTTTTTTGCGTTCGTAAATTTGTGAAATAAAAAGTTTAAGACTTTATTGACTTGTTTTTCAATAAATTTGTTTATAATAAATGATTTATTTTTTTTATCCGCCGCTTCTTTACTCTTTATAAATAAGATTTCGAAATTTTAAAATATAAAAAATGTAATCTTAAATGATATATCTTTTTTAAGATTCTCGAAATTAAAAGCCCTTTTCTATATCGCTAAAAACGTTCGAAAAATTATTTCGTTATTATTCTTTTATTTATAATAATGATCTTTATTAAACGATATTAAAAGACTTCTCGCGATGATTTTTCGTTTTCTTAAATCGATTATTTCTCACGATTTGTTTAATTTTTAGAAAATTGCGAATTGAGATAAAAAAACGTTCGTATTCGCGATCATTATAATTTTCATGATATAAATTTTTTATAATATTATTATCGATTAATTAAAAAACTTAAAGAATTATGTTATCGAAATATCGATAATCGTGACTTTTAAAATGAGCTCTGAAATGAATAAATTCACGTTCATTATCATTATAATTTTATTTAATTTCGATTTCTTCATTAATTTCTTTACGCGAGACTTTTTGATTTTTGCGAATTAAAATATGTTTTTAACTTATAATGCGATGTCGTTTATAAGATTTTATAATAAACTTTCGTTATTTTATAATTAATGTTTATTATTTTCGAAATAAAGAACTTAAAACTCTCATCTCTTTTCGATTATCCCTTTAACGATGTTTTTAATTTTTTAACAAATGAATTAAAAAGTCTCATATTGATCTTAATAATTAACGCATTTGAGTTTAAAATCTTATTTTTAATGCTCTCCGCATTCGCGAATATCGTATTTTTAAACGTAATGCGCATAAATTAATATTTTGCATTCGTATAAAAAGATAATGTAATCGAATTTTTAACATCGAAAACATTTGATAATTTTATTTATTCGAATATATTTTTCATAATTATAATATTCGTTTTCATTTTTAATTTCTTAGCTTAAACTCTTAATTTAAATAACATTTACGTAATATAAGTTTGAAAATTTCATTATAATCGCCGAGACTTTGATTATTAAATTTTTGATTTTGTTTTTATTTAATCAATCGATATATCGAATATCTACTTCGAGAATTTTATAAATATTTAATTTAATAATAATTTTAACGAGCGTCTCGATATTTTTCGAAAATTAATATATTTTAATAAAAATGTTATAAATAATTATATCGAAAATAAAAATCAAAACAAACGCGTTTTTGTTAAAATATATTATTTATTTTTTGACTTTCTTGACGTTTTTCAGGATTTCGACTTTTTTTCGAATTTTTATTAAAAATTAAAGATTTTTAAATCGTAATTATTTAAAATTTCGATTTTTGCAATCTTAAATGTAAAGTATATCTTTAAACGTGTTTCGATATAATTTTATAATTATTTAAAAATATTAATGCGTAATCTTTAAGCGATTTTTTTATCTCTGATTTGTTACGAGCGTACCCTACATCCTTAATAGGGCTGACTTCCCTTTAACACCACATTCCTTTGACACTACCCGATTGGGCTTAGCGTGGCTTGGCAGAGGCATCTGTTTTCATATAAATGCTTTCTTTCTATGTACATACTTCCTCCCCATTTAATTGTCTTATTCAATACACCCATATGATATGACTTTATGCTGATTCTGACATGATTTTAATAATAATTTAACGATTTTTTTTGTTTTTCAATTCGAAAAATGAAATTAATTATAAAAAATATAATAATATTATATTTTAAAAAAATAATGAAAAGACGATTGATAAATCTTTTATTTATATTTTTAATAAATCGTAATTTTTGAAAACGATTATATTAATAAAATGCTTCATAATTATAACGTCGTCTTTAATGCGTTTAATAAGTTATTTTAAACGTTATATAATAACGAGAAATTTCTTATTATTCGATTAATCGATTATTTTTATAATCATCGAAGACATTATGCGAAACAAAGCCTCGACGACGACATAAAATACATTTTTATAAAAATCGTTGAACTTATTCTTAATGTATTTAAAAATGATATCAAATATATTTTACGTGAATAAGAATTATTTATTAATAAATAAAAATTTACAATTCGTGAGAACTTGTAATCATTTTAACTTATCATTTTTCGCCATGATAAATCGTGAGAAAAAAGGCGACGGCAGGGTATAAAAGTCATAAAGACTGTCAGGACCAGCATAGAGTCTGAGGTCATATGGGTGTATGTAACGAGGATAATAAGTTTAGGGAACTATGTATGAGGGAGGGAGGCCTATATGTAGGTCCCTGGACCACGCTAGGGCCGGTAGGGCTGAGTAGGCGGTAGGGCTGAGTAGGGTACGCTCGTAACAAAGACTATAAATGTAACAATAGTATTCGGAATCTAATTACGTGATGATTATTGTGGCATTTAAAATCGTTGGTCGGGGGCTACCCAGTAGTGGAAAGCTTGAAAGATCTTTACAGTTACAATAATACTGGTTTTTTTTTTTTTACGCTCGGGGGAGACCCCTGGAACCCCCCTTTTCCTCCGGGGGCTCTCCGAGGGTTCTCCGAGGACTCTTCGAGAGCTCCTATCGAAGGGCCTGTCGAAGCAAGCTCGAAGTCTCATGTATTATACATTATCATCACATATCATGATTTCGAGCTTGCTTCGATAGCTTCTTCGACAAAAGCCCTCGGAGAGTCCGGGAAAGAAAGGTGTAAAAAAAAAGATCTCATCTTGGATAAAGTTCGGAATCTTTTGATCAAATTTTATAAAAGCAACATCATTCGAAAGCGCGTATTCTAATCCATAATTTCATTTATTTTTCTTACTCTATTATCATATTGTATGTGAGACGAAAGGAATAGAAAGTAGTAGAATTTAAGAAGTTGATGTTCGAGGTTCAACCAACCTTATGATGGAGTCTCTTTAGGATTACCCGCGTTTAGATCGAAAATGAAGAAATAAGGTGTGTTTTAACTCAAAAATCCTGAATCCTGAAGGTTTGATTGATGAACCTAAATGTAATCTTAAAGTAATAAGCCATTCTCGTGCATAACTTTTAAGCAGGAAGAAAGCAAGCTTTCCAAATAAATGTTAGAATATCCAGAGAGCAAGAGGTGGGTGGCAGGGTGATGGGGCCGCTGCACGGCTACGATACTTGTCGCCCTTCAGCTTCGAGATTCACATTTCAATATTCTTCATTACCGGTAGCGGGATATCCGTTTGTGTGGCATCATGAGTTGAGCGTCCGGCTCTTGAATTCTCGCCAAAAATAGAAGACGATTGGAACCGTTCGAGGTCGAATGTTTTCGACTCGTTCTTAAGGTACATAAGTCTTGTAAGCCGCTGGCATATCTTGCACTCAGTAAGGTAGCCGAGGATCGACGCGGGCGATCTGTACTGTGCGTGTTCCAAGGCCTAGTCCTTGCCCCTCCCCCCCCTTTGCGAGTTGCGGTCTCACAGTTGAATCTGGTGGTGTGGAGGACTCGAGTGGGAAGGCTAGATGGTTGGACGGGGTCATGTAATGATTTACAAGCTGCGTGGGAAGATGATGGAAGGGTCTGCCGGATGTTGAACCAGGCTCAGTCCGACAAGCGCTACTACAGCACGTGGTGCACTGGGATACTATTGCTAGTCGTCTAGCCCTACACGTATAGCTTCCCCTTCATTGGCCATTTCCCCCTACCAGCAGGCGCCACTTCAATATGGCCAATGCTCTCTTTCGTAGTCCCATCAACCCAAGCACAAGTCTATACTTCCTGAACAGTCTCGCGCGCTCCAGACCATCTAGCGTATTACCTCTTGACAGATTCAGGTACGGAGCGTCTCGCGTCAGCGAGGAAAAGAACCCAGTCCGGAACGTGGTCAAAGGTTCCCTCCACGCTGCGACAAAGGATACAGTATGTATTGGAGAACTTGCACTATCAGAACCGCGAACCAGCTCCATGAACACTCACAGACTTCGTGAAGTCAGGTCAATGACACTATGGCGTTCCGCCTGGCCGAACCTTGAAAACCAGGGGTATACTCGGAGATGGCATGAAACCTGGTCAAGCCTTGGCCCCAAAGAAGATTTGGCTACCGAGCAAGAAGGTGTCAAATATTTGCCGTAAGCACCAACCAAAGTCGGCAGCCGACACGTTGTCTAAGAATCCCGAAATCTCGTTCGTTCCAGACTCTCAGAGGATGAATAGAGTCGAGGTCTTACTCGTGCAATCCAGAAGTGAGCTACTTAATAGAGCGAGGACACCAATAGATCAAGCGATATCCAACTAAGTGAAAGAAATGATTGGTGTCCTCGCTCTATCAAGTAGCTCACTTCTGGATTGCACGAGTATAGAGGTAATACTCGGCAATGGGGAAGAGTAAAGGGTGCCGCTTTCGCCCGTTGCTACAACGCAATTTGAAACGACGTTTGAAAACACCGTTGAGAATCTTAGAGTGGTGAAGTTTGAAATTGCGTGTGGGAGTTGTGATGGGCGCTGAGCGGTCACGGTACAAACGCGCGCGCCGTCGTTCTTTGCTGCATTTGGCCCTCAGTTCGCGCAATCGAAGCCTGACTCGAATGTTCCTCGACTTGACAGCCGTATCATGGATAGAATCTGCTGAAAGCGGTTCCATCTCCTAAGACGTACGAAGCCCTATCCGACTTCCGCATAGGCCTGTCTGACTTGTCAGTCCACATCAGATTTGACTGCATTGGAAAATATCATTACTCCTTCATGACAGCACCGTTGTAGCCGTTGGGGGTCAGCGATCGAGCATCGGTGCTGGCTTATGGTATAGCAGCCCTGACAGCGGTTCACAAGCGAGGCGTAGCTGCTCGTGGTACGTCCAAAACCGAAGCCTTCGGTACATCTGTCATCTCGATCTCAGCTTGATCATCCACCTTCCGGTAGACCCCTCGATCAACGTCTTTCCCCCGCTTCACTACATCACCCTGCCCTACCGAAATCGTCGCTAATCCCTTTTCCCGGCCCACGACGACTCTCACCGCTCCCGCGCCTCGATCTGCCGCGTTATCTGTCCGAGCATCGGCTGCATCCGACAATGCAGTACCTCCAGCAGAGGCTCCAAGAATGGCGCTCTTGATGTCCATGGAGTTGAAGAGTGGAAGGCCGTTCCAGAAGCGCGTGCGGATGGCTTCGACGATAACGATGAGGACGACGAGAAGGTTTATGGCGAAGGAAATGTACACGTATGCCGGTTCGCCGAGTTTCACGGCCATGAGCTGCACCGTAGCCGTCACGCTCGCTGTATCGGTTGCGAGGATGACCTGTGCGGCGCCGTAGATGGAGAGCGAATTATCGATGAGGGATTCGAGAGCTTCGGATACGCCGGTCTCTACGTCCGAGGGGGTGATGTAGGTGTGGTTTTCGCGGGTTTGGACGTTCTCCACGTTGCTGAGGAAGGATTGGCCGATGAAGGAGGCATAGATTGTGGTAACTGCTGAGGAGAGGTATTGAGCTTGGGCGAAGGAATTGTTCTTTATTCGGCCCGTTGGCTCGATGTCAATGGATGGGGTGTCTGGAGCGGGCGTGACGGTGATGTTACTGTGGGCTACGTCGACGGAGACATTGAAGACGCTTGGGACGAATGTCACAGTGCATTGGATATTTGTGAAGTTGGGGTAGGAGCCGCCGTTGACGAAACCGTAGGCGTAGTCGCTGGAGTTGTAGACAGCGGCGACGAAGACAACAGTGCCGTTGTTGTCGAATGCAAAGACGGCGGAGCCAAGGATTGGGCCTGTGGAGAGGGATCCCGTTGGCCAGAATATGTTCGGAGTGTCGCCTGGATCATACTCGTAAATGTCGTCGTTGTTGGTCAGAGTGGAGATATTGACATTGCTACTTTCGTTGTAGTAACACTCGACGTTGGAAAGATAGCTTGTTTCCTCGAACTTGTAGCCATTAGTTTGGGTTATATTAACGTTCTTGCTCGGAGAGACAGAGTCTGCTAGGCTATTGATCAGGCCTACAGATGACGCTGCACCATATGACCGACCGTGGTATGTGAACGGAGAATTATTCAATGTGGAGTGTTGAGAGGCCGATGAGTTGCGACTCGATCCTGAAGCTACGGAATTGAGAAGCACGCCACTAAGATCTGAGACGCGACTAGATTAGTAGCGATCGTAACAAATGGTAGCACAGGCTTACCTCTCCACGGGCGATACGTAAATGTTCCTTCGTTCGTTATATTGGGGTACTGGTTTCCAATACTGGTGCAATTACTACTAGGCGCGCATAGGTAGTCCCAAAACGACGCCGAGGCGTGACTATAACGAGGGACTTGATACTGCCGAATGACCTCTACGTTGGTTGAGACGGGCGTAAGGGCACCGGCCCACAAAGCGGAGGGAAATTGGACTGCAACGAGCAAGAGCAGAAGGGACATAGTATGACCGAATCGCAGGTCGAAGTCAAGGCTCTTTAGCTGGACAGCATTCCTGAACTTCAACGTATCGAGGGTCATCGGTCTGCGTCCAATGCTAAGACTCGTGTCATGTTTGATCAGGGCAGAGAGGGCGAATAATTGAAGACCAGCCAAGACAGTGGAAAGAACCTGGACGATGATCTGGATAGTAGCTCGACGTGTGTTCTGGACATTGTAGAGGAAGCCATCACTGTACCAGTTGGACAAAGTCAATCCCAGCAGAAGGCAACTAACGAGGGTAGTAAGAAGCAGGCCAGGAAAAATGATGGCCTTTGCTCTGAATGGGGCTTTTGGACACGATAGGTCTGCTGTCATCGTTCAAGAAAACCGCTTGCGATTGATGTAGAAAGAGAAGCAAAAGAGAAGAGGAGAAGGAAGATAAACAGCGTAATTTGTACCCAGCTCAGCTGAACAACGAAGAAGATGTGCCGTCGCCTCGGTCCGATCTAACCAACACATGGCTTAGAGCAGTGTGAATACCCGGCAAATGTCGTATGGCCTGAATCCCACCAGCATCCTGGACCTGAAACATGGATGCCCCGGCCCCCACCTCCCCACAGAGAGACAAGAGGCGCGACGTTTCGCAGTGTTCTGTAAGCGAGGTCGAAAACACAGTTGGCAAAAAGCGACAAAAGCGATTGTTACGATATCAACCAACAACAGTGACGTAGCTTATCAAATGAACAAAGGTACTTGGAGGCTGTAGCTGACATGCCCAATTGTGATGGAATATTTCAATTTCATTCAAGGTGAACATCTTTACAAAGGACAGCATTAATTACTGTGGCTGTTCTGACGCCAAGGCATCAGCTCATGCAAAGCGAAACTAATCTTTGGTGAGCGAGCTAAAGAAACAATGAGCGGGGACGCACGGCAACTCACCTTTACGTCTCCGGGCTCACCCCCGCTCATCCTTCCCGAGTCACACCTACTGCTGTGTTGCGCTTCGCCGTTGTATCAATGACGTCGCGCCTTGGGTGAAGCTTGTACCTGATCAATCGTTCGAACTCAAGTCGCTATCATATTAACAGAATATGGCAGGTCTGCACCAAAAGTTCCCGGACAGCGCTAGTGGCAGCCCTAAGCCTGATCTCGGAAGGAAGCCCTGGAACGGGGACCCTAGAATTATTTCCTGGGAGCTCAAAGGTCAACTTCCACTGCTACTGGGCCTGATAGGGGGGCATTTGCCCCTAAACTGCGCTTAGAAGCATTTTTCAATCATGAGTTGTTGTGCGTGCCTTCGCCCGCAGCTACCAAAATGGTAGCTACACGGGCTCCGTCCTCGTGCCTTACGTCTTGATGTCTACAACGAAGGCATGAGACGCCATGTCTACCTCCGCGAACCTCTCGACTCCCCCAATTGCAATCCCCCCCTCCTCCTCCACCTCGACAGCCACAGCCCGCACCTACTACGACTCCCACGACGCCGACACCTTCTACCGCACCATCTGGGGTGGCTCCACCATCAACGTCGGTCTCTACGACTCCCCCAGTGACCCCATCCCTATCGCCTCCCTCCGCACGATCGAACGCATCGCCGCCCTCATCGCGCCCATAGATAGCGCAACACGCATACTCGACCTAGGCTCTGGGTATGGCGGCGCTGCTCGCTATCTCGCGCAGACGTATGGGTGCAGTGTTTGCTGTCTGAATATTAGCGAGGTGGAGAATGAGCGGAATCGGAGATTGATACGGGAGGAGGGGCTGGGCCATTTGGTCAGTGTGCGTGAGGGGAGTTTTGAGGAGTTGGGGATGTGGGAGGAGGGGGGGTTTGATGTGGTGTGGAGCCAGGATGCGTTTTTGCATTCGGGGGATAGGAGGGCTGTGGTGAGAGGGATTGATAGAGTACTGCTGAAGAAAGGAGCAAGGGTCATCTTCACGGATCCGATGGCCGCGAATGGGGTAGATCAGAAAGAGCTAGGCGCGATCTTGAAACGCTTGAATCTGGAGAGTCTGGGCGACGTGGAGTCTTACAAGCGGTGGTTCGAGGAGGCTGGGTTTGTGGATGTGGGCTTTAAGGAGTTGACGCGGGATATGGAGGTGCATTATGGGCGTGTCCTGACGGAATTAGAGGGCAGGGAAAGGGAATTGAAGGGCGAGATTTCGGATGAGTATGTGGGAAACATGAAAGTCGGGTTGAGGAATTGGGTCGAGGGTGCTAGAAATGGGAGGCTTTGTTGGGGTATATTGCAATTTCGCCGATGAACGACCTGTGTTTCCAATTTTGGAAAATTCACCAGCCTTCATAAAGGCTTTGAAATGGTGCTTCTACACATCATTACAAAGGCCCCGTTTGGGTGTTTTGCCCCCGGTTCTCAAAGTCTCGCCTTCAAAAGGACTGCTTTTCAAACCAGATGAACCTTTTTTTTGTCGACGGAGAGAGATTCCTATCGGCGGATTGACGAGATTAGCGGAGGAAATGTGGATGCATGACGTCCGTATGGTGTCACTGCTGAGAGCTGTGCATCAACGTGTCTGCGCTGCGAGAGAGGATTCTGGATGTCAGACGACACAGACTGAGGCCTGGGCTTATGGGATGCAGACTACATTGCTCGATTTCACCTTGATTACATCAGCGAGTAGCGGGGATAGGTAGACATTACATATTCTCAGGGGGGCGTTTGGCCCGCGATTGATTTGATTTCAGTGGCCGCGACAAGGCTTCAAATTGTTTGATGATATGAGGACTAGCAGCCAAACGCCTGCCACACCGTCGCTTTCCCTATCAGACGACAAGCCCTGGCGTTTTCTGTATGCTATGGTCTTTCAATCTCATGGCCATCACGGCGGTCCAACCGTGTCACAGCGGTCTCCCTCCCTCATTATCATCCACTTAAGCCATAGCCACCTGCTCCACCTCGATCTTCGGTATCGCAGCCGCAGTTCCTCCAAGGTCGGTGCTCTTGGCTTTGGGATTCTTGGTGTAGTAGTTCGAGATGGCCGATTTGATCGCGTCTTCGGCCAGCATGGAGCAGTGTACTGTACTCGACGTTAGCACTCGATTCAGTCCTCCTTCATAATCCAGCGGAGGTATAGTGCGTACGCTTCACAGGCGGCAAACATAACTCCCTAGCAATCTCCGTATTTCTAACCTTCCCCGCATCCTCCAGTGTCATCCCCCTCACCAGCTCAGTAAGGTAGCTGGAACTCGCAATCGCAGACCCGCATCCGAATGTCTTGAACTTCACATCAGAGATGGTATTGGTGGCGGGATCGACTTGAATCTGGAGCTTCATGACGTCCCCGCAGGCTGGTGCGCCAACGAGACCGGTACCCACATCTTGGGCATTCTTGTCCATCTTCCCGACATTGCGGGGCGCGGAGTAGTGGTCTAGGAGTGAGTGGATGTTAGCTGAGCGTTCGTGAATTGGGGTCGTGGAGCAGGGTGGGAGAATGGTTGCAGGCTTCTCGGGGCTGCAGGTCGCGTAAAGGGAAAAGAACCGATGAGATAGGGGAAGCTTATCTTTCTCATGGTAGCATCGCTTCGCTGTTGTTGATGCTGGTGCAACGATGCGTGCTTGTGAGCTGATGGCGGGTCGAACGGATGTGGAGAGCGCTCTGCTGGCGCGCGGCGCCGCAGCGATGACTCTTTTGAGCATTGTGATTGTAGGTGCGAAGTGTGCAGTAATTGTGGATTGAATTAGGACTGAGAATTGGGGTTCGAGAGTGGTGAAGTTGAAATGTAGAATGCAGCACGTGGTTGAAGAAGCTAGCGATGACCGCATTTTATGTACAAAGTCCGCACTTTTGCCACTAAGAAAAACGTCACGTGATTTAGATGATTGGAGAGCCAAACATCATTTTCACGAAAGAGAAAGCCATTCTTGGCAGATATCATCTGCATTCATCTTCACAACTAAACTATGCAACAGCAAACATAGCTCACAATTCGCCGATGCTATGCATTTTGCTGGAAACATCGCTCATGCACGCTCGTAAGGACACTTTCCACCATATCCTATCCCTCGAGATCATTATTGAAACGCCAGCAGTGACTGAGTGGAGCGACTGCTTCTAACAATCACAGGTCAGCCATCATATCCTCATCATGCTCAAAAGCATCACCATGCGTCATCCAAGGACTCTCGTCCATGCCACCCTCTATATCGTTCAGGCGTGTCTTCTTCGCTTTCTTGGCATCCGCAATGTAGTCTTTGTTGAGACTCAACTTTCGGTCAGCTTCACGAATGTGCTCCATCAGTAACTTAATTTTTCGGGTCTGTTTCTCCAAATGTTGATGTTGCTGCTCTTCTGTACGAGACAGTGGCCCGCTTGTAGAATCCGAGAATCGTAAGATCCAGGAAGCTGGATCATTCGATGGTTGAGAGATGGTAGCGTTCAAAACGCCAGTAGAGATGAGGTGAATCACGTAGTCTCCAGTGCCAGCATAATCGTTGGGATCCGGTGACGTGCGACGTGCGATGTCAGCTACTGTCAATGCGGCAAAGGTCTTCCCAAGCTGTAGAACGGAAAATTGACGGAAGGCACTGATCACTTGTACTATAAGGCCCCGGTTGAAGTCCTGGCGGTGTCAGGGAGCAACCCGAGAAAGGAGCTCAATGCTCATGCGGTGTAATAGAAGACTTACTGGAGCCCACCATGCTTCACCAGCAGTAGCTTCCGCGATGAGTCTTTGATCAGACTCCTCGTTGAGAATGCCATCTTTGAAAACCTCGGCTAGTCTATCATAAGCCTTGCAGATTGCGTGATATTGCTTTGTAGCGTGTTGACTTATTGTTTTCGGCAAGCCCAATGGCTGCAGATGAAATTGTCAGAAAGAGCTCTGGTAATACTTTCAGGTCCATATACATCACTTACATGTCCTTTATACAGTAGGCTAACGAGCACCCACTTCTTGTAAGCATCCACTTGGATCTTGCTGACATTACTGATCATAGGCGACATGATGACGATTTCAAGGAAATGGAGTGCTCGCTTCCATTTCTTCAGGCCCATGAAGACCATAGCGCCGTAGAGAAAGTAGATGAGATGGTCTCTATATTCCAGCTTAGCTGATAAGCCTGAGTCTGGGGTGATGAAGGTGGAACTGGAGTCATGATGTGATGAGAGGTGAGGAAACATGCTGTTCTCGGCCGATTTGTTTGTGGTAGGCGGGAAGTGGAAGATGTTGTGATCTAGTACTGGCAACGCTGCGGTGTAAGCACGTGCTTCGAGGCATAAGCAGGCAAAGGTGGTATGTGATGATGTGAAGGTCGAGCCTGACTCGTCCACGCGTAGTATGGCTGATCTAATAGGAGGTATAGCTGCCCAAGGCTGGAAACGTCATTGATTGCTTCGTTTGGCAGTTCTTCTTAGATGGAGAACTTACCTGCGAGACTCGCTGGGCTTTGATTGCTGTATATTCTATGAGCCGCCGAAGCTCGATGCCTACATATCTGATCTGACGCTCATCGAAGCGTTCCATGAAGTCCAACATCTTCTGCCATAGTGCTGATCCTGGATGGAATGCATCTGATATCGAGCCGGACTTTTGCTTGCCACCAGAGCTACAGATGTGAGCGAGTAACGTGTATAGGTAGGGAAGTGTGTTTTTTGAGGGATCGATGATCTGTATATCGGCACTATGTCAATTAAAGCTCCAAATACCTCTCATATAAGATAGATCATACATACATCGAGAAGATCGCCTCCTCCAGGAACACCCGAGGTGAGCTTGCTTGCAGGTATTGTGTTGATGTGGTGAACTAAGTTCTTGATGTGTTTGTCGTATTCCGAATCTGATGGGGGTTTGGCAGGTTCTGGATGGGGAGGAAAGGAGAGAAGCTGAGGGAGAAGTGCGTCCATGGTGATTAGCTATTACTTGTAGTCCTAAAGCTCTGGAGACTCGTTGGTGTAAGGAATCGTTCCCTTGGCCTGTCAATGTCCACGAAACATGGATAATCTTCGGAGAAGTAATCGGCGGACCAAGAAGATCATAGGCGCCCAAAGCGCAATAACATAGCCGCGCTCCCGCGGTAGGCGAAAGCTGAGTCTTCTCCAACTTCAACAGGCTTCACGAAAACCTTAAAAGGTATGAGGATTAGTATGATTTAACAGTCATCGAGAACTGCAAACAGTATACCCCCTGATTTATCTCGCCCTACAGAGTCAGCCATGCTCTTCTTGTTTTGTGTGAAATGGTGAAGGATCTCACAAGGTCATTTTTGGGAGCTAAGCAACGGTGCTAGCGAGGACTGTTACGTGCAAAAGGACCCCAATCTCCGCACTTTTAGCTCAATATTACACCAATTGTTTCTCTGCTTCTCCGGGGCAGCCTATCTCTCTCTGTCCCTTGCATTTGGTATTAGTCTCTCAGTGGCTGCCGTTGCTCTCGCGTTCTAGCGGCAAAATGTCATTGACAGACTTATCACCACTGGAAGTAGCTAAAGCAGCCTCAATTTCTTCTCGAAATCTGGCCGTTCTATCGACCCAAGCTCGAGATGACGCATTGACTGCTATACACGGGGCTTTGCAAGAGGCAAAAGATACCATTCTAGCTGCCAATGCAAAAGATCTCGAGTTGGCAACTAAGGCAGCCGAACATGGGGAGCTGAGTCAGAGCGTGCTGAAGAGACTGGACTTGGGAAGGAAGGGTAAATGGGAGGACATGTTGCAGGGTATACTGGATGTTCGAGACCTTGAAGACCCTGGTGAGGGATTTCTAAGAAGATGTGCCGTACACGAAGGCTGATAGGTCGTACAATGGGTCTTACAGAGGCCTTGCACCACAGTCCACCGTGAGGAAGATTTTTTGAAACTGTGGTGCATGGTTTCTGTGAGATTGGTACGAGACAGTCAATAAGATCACTCTAAGGACGAGGCTGGATGATGGCCTTGGGCTGGAAAGATTTACATGCCCAATTGGAGTCCTGTTGATCATCTTTGAGGCTCGTCCAGAAGTCATCGCCAACATAGCTTCCCTGGCTATAAAGTCTGGAAATGCAGCTATTCTTAAAGGTGATTCCATAGACGAAAGCGCCTAGTAGCAGCACTGACAATGCTCAGGCGGCAAGGAAACTACACTCTCCTTCCGCGCGATCTCTACGACCATCTCCAACGCCTTGACTAACACCCTAGTCCCCAACGCCTCGATTCAGCTCGTCACTGCTCGAGACCTCATAACCTCTCTTCTTGACCTCGACAAGTACATCGATCTCGTCATACCGCGTGGCTCCAACGAATTGGTCCGGTACATCAAGAACAACACTCGCATCCCCGTCCTTGGCCATGCGGATGGCCTTTGCAGTATTTACATTCACAAGGATGCAGACCCAGAGATGGCTGTGAAGATTTTGATAGACGCTAAGCTAGGCTATCCAGCTGCTTGCAATGCAGTCGAGTCGCTGCTCGTGGACGAAGCTGCGCTCTCCACTCTTCTTCCACCAGTAGCATCAGCTCTTTTGAAGAAAGGTGTATCGCTCCGCTGCGACACTGAATCCAAACGTGTCCTGTCCACTGTCCTTCCAAAAAACGAGGCTTTGATCCTCCAAGACGCAACAGAAGAAGACTATACTACCGAATTCCTCGCTCCAATCCTCGCCATCAAAACCATCCCCACGCCCCCCGACGCTTCCCCCAGCACCTCCTGCAGTCTCGCAGTCGCCCACATCAACGCCCACTCCTCAAAGCACACCGACGCGATTCTGACTTCCTCCCCAGAAATAGCAAATCAATTCCAATCCGGCGTGGATTCGGCTTGCGTTTTCTGGAACACAAGCACGAGAATGGCGGATGGTATGAGGTTCGGTTTTGGCACCGAGGTGGGCATTAGCACGAATAAGATCCATGCGAGGGGGCCGGTGGGATTGGAGGGGTTGATGATTTATAAATATCGGATTAATGGGAGTGGGCAGGTTGCGGGGGATTATGGGGAGGGCGGAAAGAGGTGGAGGCATGAGCGGTTGCCGTTGGATGGATGAAGGAATCGGTGTCAAAAAGTTTCATGAGTTTAAAAATTCGGCTCAGGAAACGTGCCAATCATGGATCAACTGTTCAGCTTCTGTAGACTATTTCACAAATGTTAGCTTTGCATTTCGGAGCATAGAAATTGATTTGATTTGTTTGTCCATTGCTAGTTGAGAAGCCATGAGCTTCTGGAATTGCATTTATTGCTCCACTCGACTCTCCATTTCCACCAAAGCCCGTAGCAAGCTGTCCACTCGTCCGTCCATCCACGCACTTGCAACCGAGTCTCGCATACAGATAGCTTGTCACATCGTAGCCACCACCTAGACCTTGAAACCCCTAGATCGTCTCCTTCCACGAGCACGCTCGAACTTCCTACCCTTGCTCTCAACGTAGGGTTTCTGCATTTTTATACAAGTCAGCCATCACATCCTCAGATGACTTCTCCGATTCAAAAGCCACATGTAGACCAAAGCAAGACTCACCTTCCCACTGTGAGGTCCAAATCCAAAATGCTTCACCGCCTCCCTCGCATTCTTCGGTCCCCGCAATAATAGCGTATTACTCCCCGTCGGTGCCCTGAGTGCCAACTGATCCATTGTCAAGCACTCCCCACCCGCCTTCTCAATCCTAGCCCTTGCCGTAGCTGTGAAGTGAAGCGCGGCAATGGTAAGTTTCTCGGGCACTTTCAGCAGGCGGATATCGTCGGTGATAGTACCAACCACGACGATCGTTTTGTCCGTGGGTGCCATTTTCTCGCGGGTGCCGCGGGAGGCGAGCATGGCGAGCCGGCTGAGGGACAGAGGTGGACGGTTGGTGCGAGACATGAAGAGGCGGCGGAGAACGACTTTGTTGAAGTTTGAGTCGGTTCTCCCTGTGTTGGTTAGTGTCAGAAGAAATGTATAAGATGTCTGCCTGTGGAACATAGAAGGGAAAGGTTGCAGGTGGGGGATACAACGTACGAGCTAGGAAGCGGTAGAGCTTGACGAGCAACTTGAGGTAGACGTTGTCACTCTTGGGCGCTTTGCGGTGCGTGCTGCGCACATGATGCTTGTCGAGATCGATACCTGTAAGATTGCAACTCGATCAGCTTTCTGGTCCTCCATTCTCAGACGTCGGGCAACATTGAAGCTCCCTTGATTGCGTCTGGGTTCGAGAGAGCAGGAAACCCTTGAGACTGATAGGCCCATAGGAGCGATCGCATCAGATTGAGAGACTCACCCATCTTTGCGGTTGTTGATTGTCGCTGATTGTTGTCAATGCTGAAGATGAGGTCGAGGTGTAGATTTGCTACTCTTTCTACTAGCGTGATATCTTTGCGTGGGCTCGCTTATTTTGCCCGCGGTAGGGCTGAACTTTTCAGCGGCGAGAGCGAGAGAAAACATTTGGATCATGAGTCTGACATTCGTATCTATTAAAGTGGCTACTCATTGGTTCCCTTTCGGCGATTCTACATCAGGGTCAGCGTTTTCAGGTTGGGACGTATGATACGGGCCGAGTGAATGTTGTTGTAGAGGGTTTCTATCTAAGGACAGCACATGTGGTCTTCTGGCTTGGTGGCGACGCCTTGCTAAGGAGCGTTTGAATGGAATTGCTTGGATAAGGTGATGAAGGACATCTATCCAGATTAGTGTCTTTTAGTAGAATTATCTACATCACTAGTATAAAATAAAAGAGTCAACAATTCATTGGATGTGATTAGGGTCTATATTCTGTCTTTTATGTCTTCTGCTCAATCTGTTACTGACTGCATTTTTATACATTCATGCTGGACCTATCTATTCTAGCATTAGCGTTCCAGCATTACCTTTCCAGATGCAGAGGCCTCTCTATGGTGTAAAGAGGCTTCCTGATCTTATAAGATTAATGCAACAAGCATGCTCCCAATGCCGCTTGAAAACAAAACCAGATGCTACCAGCCATGCCCGCACTGAACGTCTGATATTCACAAAAAATCAAAGTATGTTGCTTGGGTATCGTCCTTCCCTAATGTGCGCGATCAAAGATTGACAGCGTTCGCATATTGCTATTGGCGGCCGAAATTTAAGCCTCGTCGTCTTCGCCCATGCGGACAAAGAAATCTCGGGTAACTTCAAAGCTCAAGAAGCTGCTGGCCATGCTTGGGGCGACCTTGAGCAGATTTGGTACGATACCCTTGTAGAAACCGCGGAGGCCTTCTTGAGAAGCGATGATTCTAATGGCGTCGAAGATCCCTTTGTATCTGTAGCCCATGCTTTTCATCTTGTTGATTTGAAACCTGCGGCGAAGAACATCACTGCCAAGGTCAGTCTTCGTCTCAATAAGCGCGAATAGAGTGTCATACAGAGGGTACGTGCAAGTCTGAGCGATGGCTCCCGAAATAGCACCTGCGAGGAGCTTTCGCCAATTTGAGGGATTCTTGTCACCTTCAGGGGTCAAGTACTGTCTCACTGACTCGTAGGTCATGAAGTTCAGACCGACCTAGATATATCAGCAGGAGAAAAAACTGCGTGTAACGAGGCGCCGCTCACATATGGTGCAACGCCAGCTATCGTTGGAATGTAGCCACCATACAAGGCCAAAATGCCCCCTTCAGTCTTGCATACGTTGACCATGATTTTCCACATTCCAGGCATATTCTTCTTTTCCGCCTCTGAAAGCCCAGCAAAGTCTGCGGTCTGCACAGAAAGGCGAGTTCTCACGAGATCGAGCGGGTAGGTGAAGGTCACTGATGTTATCCCCGCAAGCCCTCCACACAAGAGATTCTTCCAAGGCGCTGTAGGGACACCCTGCTGAATTCCTGCGAACTATTTCGCATAACGATAAGCATGGTCCTGAAAACTCGAGAGTGGGCTGCAACGACATTGGCTGCCCTGGCTTGGTCTGCCTACCTTTTTGTAGAAGTTGTAGCTCGAAAATTGCACAGCAGAATAGGGTATTATCCGTATGCAATTAGCGCCATTGCCTCGCATAAATCCCCTCCAGCCTTCATCTCTCCACATCTTCTTGAGGCCTTGCCCAACAGGCAGCTTGTATTCCGTCCTCCCAACACTCTGTATTTGATACAGTATTTTGAGGCGTTCGAGTGGTGACACTACCGTTCTTGAGACGGCTCCAGCAACACCTCCTGCCAGAAAAGCGGCAAAAACGGGCTGGGCTATTGTATGCCGTAACTGTATCATCCTTGACAGTGGTGCAGGACGATGGGACTCCTGACCTTCTACCCCAGCCACGGGCGAAGGCTCTTTCCGATCGACACTCATGGCGAAGGACACCCGAGTCCAAAATACCTCTCAACCTTGCTGTGAAGCAAGAAATGTATGTCTTGTTTGGTGATTCGACAGACTGTGAGGTTGTGACAATCTGCAGCGCAGACCTTGGGAACTTCTGGCCAGGAAGGCATACAGGTATGGCCGACGCGGCGAATATATGAACGACACTGCCTCTTCGCGATCGAAAGCTGATTCCATGAAATGCAATTTGCTGTGGGCGTGTTTGAGTTGTTTTCAGTGCGTCCGTAGGGAGTAGAAACTAGAAAGTAGCCTTATTTTTGGTTCTCGCCCCTTGCAAAGCTTGCCCGTATTGGGCTGTGCCCACGAATTGTGGCGATTTTGGAAGGAACGCCAATCTCAAGCAGATTTTGTGGCACGACACTGAGAAACCTATTAATTCAGTGCGTGCTCGTCAATTGAAAGACATTGGACAGATTTATAGGATTTTCCCCCGCAAGATGCATGTCATTGAATATGTTCGACCGAGGAACGCTGACTCATCATGCGTTAGTGGCTTGGCGAATCTAGTCCAACATTCTGACCTCGAAACTCTTCCATTGCACAGGGCAAGCAACCCGTAGATATCATTCAAACCTTCACTTATCGCAATTTTCAAATAATACTATAAGAGCACGCGACCCTCATCATGTCGCGAGGAGGTGGTACAACTCTCTACGTCACTGGCTTCGGCCATGGGACGCGAGCCCGTGATCTGGCCTACGAATTCGAACGGTACGCCCATAGCCCCTACGAACCTCCCTTCCTTCCTCGTCCTAGCCTATCCTCCAAATCAATGGATAGACGGGCACGATACCTACTCATGTCTTCCCGTCTCCGTCCTGCGGCCTTCTCATCGCCTCGGCCGCCCAATTCTAACTCACCCTTAGCTATGGACGCCTTGTGCGATGCGACATTCCCGCTCCACGAAGCGCTGCAAGCAGACTGTATGTCTCCCAGGCAAGGCGCTATCGCTGTCTCGGAACTTCTTTGCATACTCACACGGTCAGCAGATTCGCTTTCGTCGAATACGAGAGTCGCCGTGATGCAGATGACGCCTATCATGAGATGCACAACAAGCGTCTTGGGCGAGATGATGTACTGAAAATTGAGGTATTAAGCATCTGACTCTACCTCCTCTTTCAAGCAGAGCTGACCATTAGCTTAGTGGGCCCGTACGCCTCCTTCCGCTTCCTGGCGGTTTGACTCCGGCCGTGACGCACGGGGTGGTGACCGTGGTCCAGGCAGTCGTCGTGATCGCTCTCCTCGTCGCCGATCAGCATCTCCACCCCGTCGTGGCAGAGGCGACTATTCCCCGCGCAAAGACGATCGTCGCGAGCGTGACTACGACAGGCGTGACCGAGACCGCTCTCGAAGCCCAGACGATAGAGATCGCGAGATGAAAGATGTAGATCGTCGTCGCGACATTGACGACGACCGTGAAAACACCAATGGGGATGACCGCAAAGGTAGCCTTACCAATATCTAGGCTCTAGAACAGCGGCTGATCAGTCTTCTCTAGTCGACGTGGGATCTCCCATCCCTGCTCACGACGAGCTTGATACCGCCGAATAGACAACTTTCGCAGACGTGCGTCTCAGAGATTCAGCAGTGGAGGATATCGATCACACCAAACGTGTTCCGATCTAAGACTTGAATGGCAGTAAAATTGTACGCATGGAAGGGGGTTCTTACATAGGTCGAGTATCGGGCTTACATTTCCTTTTGCGTGGACCCTTTCTGTCTCTAACTCGCAAGCAAAGCATGCTGGAGTTTGGGTGGTAATCAAGATGGGCTTAATGGTCAGCAGCTCGGTTCTTCATCTCGATCCGACGGCGGAGCTTCCTTATCCTGTACCATCGAGACGAACCCTTCCATAGACCAGTCCACCTCAACAAAAGTCTACTAGAAACTCCTGCCGTCGACCTCCTTCCTTCCTCCTACCGTAACCTCGTCGTCCACCTCCGCTCCTCGTCCGCGTCTTAAACCGCGCCCTTCCTTCTCTCTTACCCCCGCCCTTTCCTTTCGATCAGTACTTCCTCCTACAATCGCCCTCCTCGGTCATCCTGCAATCGCCTCAGAACATACTGGGTGGTCATTGGGAAACGAGGTAGGTCTTTCGAGTTTTTCCTGACTCTTACATTCCAGAAATATCTAGATAGTTTGATCTACGTCCTTGGATCACAGACATTAGTTAGCGCATTAAGTCTGGTCTCTGAAAATGGTTAGATATAGTCCTGCCCCCTATGCCGTATTTCGATCGCTGTCTTTGATATTTGTGCGTTTGACGGAGGCAGTGTCTTCACTTCACTCTTGGTTTTCGCGACGAATGCCTGCTCTAAAACGCCTGCAGCCCAACGCTATGAAAGGCCAGATCATGTGCAGAATGTGGCTTCTCTTTGCAGTCAAGCTAGTTGGTCTATGAAGGTTGCATAGCCCAGCTGGATACAAACTGGGTATCACTTCGAGAGCGTAATAGTGCAAGGCAGATATACAGACTCAATGAGGGAAATCGATCCCAACTCCAGATTCTATATAAGGGGCGTAACTTGGACTCACCCGCCTGGCGTGCAAACATGGGACCTGGAGAAGAAACTTGTTAGACAGATCCGATTGAGATATCTGAAGCTTAAATCTATCACGTTGAGGCTCTTGTGCCCATCATCAGTAGATGTGTTCTATTGATTATCAGATTTTGCAAAGGTCTCCTATCAAATCTTGTTCGCGGGAGATAGAAGAGCCGACTCGAATTTATCATACATCCTCCATCTCGACATCGCCAGCTGCTACCATGCCAGAACTATGTGAAATACCAACTACTGTATCCAGCGCCGATGTGCTCTGTTCTGCAATCACACCCTCCGTCCGCTCCTGCTGCGGTGTCTCGGCATCTGGTATCCTAGAAGCAGGCACCACGCTCTCTTCCCTCACTACCGCTGGCTGCAGCCCCAATGCGAGTGCCAAAGAAGGGCTTGGGGTGGCCAATGCATAAGAAGAGCTAGGCTCGCCGTTCCTTGACTGCACAGGACGAATCGAAGGTGTTGGGGAAGCCTTGGCGCTAGCGGACGCAGAGAGAGACTGGGGGCTTCTGTTGGCCGGCTGCCCTGGTTGGTCAGCTCTTAATGGAGAAGCATTGGTAGTCGCCGTTGTTGGCGTTTGTCTTCCATCGCTCGCTCCACCCTCCAATTGATCCCAGCTCTCCGGCGTCGATGAGGGACCAGCTCTGATGTCTGCTCCTGGCGTATCCCATAATTGTGGCCGATAGTCCCTGAATAACCCCCCTTTCGCTGTTCGTGGTCCTTTAGTCCGCCTGCTACCCCTTGGTCTGCCACCCGTGCCCCTCCCTCTCCGACTTTGCTTCGGCGTGATTTCATCTTCTCCATCTTCAATAACCTCGCTGGCTTTTCGCTGACTTCGCCATCCGGTTCCTTGGTTCACTTTCTGCGTGTAGACCGTTACGCTGTCTTTTTCGCCTTTCTTGGCTTTGATGGCGATGAGGCGTTCGAGGAAGTTGGCTTGGTTTTGTCGAGCGCGGCTGGGGGTTGCGCCGACGGGAATCTTGACCGGTGTGGCTTTTTCTGAGCTAGCAGTATTCGCCGAGGCGGTTGAATTCTCAGGTGCTGGCGTCAATGCTTCGTCACCTTCTTCGGCACGTTGCCGAGCAGCTATCTGCGCTGGTCGGCCCATGAGCTTGATGCTCGATGCTGCAAGAACGAAAACGTTTGGCGTATCTCGGAGGACCGGGTGAGGGAAGTTGGGAGCGGGAGTAGTGAGTAAGAGATCTGTGCCTAGGGTCGAGGTCCATTCGCAGGAGTACATCTGGTTCTGGTATGAGATTAGAGGGTTTTGAGTATGTAGATCGAGGACCTGAATGCGGTCTGTCGGCTCGGGAGGTGATAGTTCTTGATCAGACTGGTCAGGGATCTGATCAACATCCATGGGAGCTAATGCCTCAGGTACTGGAGATTCTGGTGGTTCTGACGGGTCTGCATTCTCTTGGGCTGCGGGCGTCGTGGGTGCGATCGACGTCGCTGGCGGCGGTGGATCTGGCTTCTTTGTTTTGGTGCTCGGGTTCTTGTAGTTGGCCGCTGAGGAGATGTCGAGGGTTACATAGAAACTCTGGCGGCCGCCATCAGCTATAATAATAGTGGCATTGGAGACAAGATTCTCTAACCTCTGTCTCGGTCTCATGGTATTCGAACTCCCAGTCTGAATTATCTTCCTCCGCTGCAAGGGCGCTTGTTGATTGACTCTCCGCCATGTCTGGTGAATTAGAAGAAACGACTTCTCCTCTCCGAAAGTGATAGTCGCCAGAAAGTGAATAGGAACAAGTGTGAATTAGGAATGCTTCCACCACCATCCAACAAATTAAGTCGTCTTGTAGTTTGTATGTCCATCTTGTCGACTCGGGAAGCTTCGTCGTAGCTCCTAAGCAGAGCCCATGTTAACCATGTCTACAAGCGTGACAGCCAAACCCCGCTTTACAAATGACAGTCGTACGGTAAGGCAAAAGAGAGCCCTTCAGTATTGAGATTGCTTCATATCTGAGCATGAAGCAGCAACATGACTTTTGGTAGATAATGATTCCGTTGATATGTTGAAAGTTTACAGCGGTCTGCCCCTTCTGCACCAAAAGTCCTGGACGCCAAGCACTGGGTGTCCCGCCTAAAAAGGTCACATACATGAACCGAACCCTAAAAGACTTCTCAAAAACGCTCTCAGATGCCCAAATTTAGGGGCCAATCCCCCTATAACTACGCAAATGGGCTTTCCACGACTCGGAATCATAGGAGCCTTCTCCAATTAGAAACCCGTGATATCCGGGACTTTTGGTGCGTACTTTGCCGGAGGCTCGGAATGTGAGGGTCCGGATAACGCGGATGATCTGCAAGCCTCAAAGCTTGGCCCCTTTGGTGTTTAGATGATGCAAGCTTGCAGTATGCAGATGCGACAACAGCTTGGTGTACACATTGATTTGCTACCTTGCGACCATTCATGAGCTATAGAAGTGCGCTGTCATGACTCATGGCTATGCTCTCAACTATCAGTTAGCAAAAGTCGTAAGTATTAGCCATTCTCCTGTTGCTTTTCGCACTCACCTGGCACATTGTACACCTTCGGTGAAGGCATCCAATCATCCTAGTAATCCCATCACCGCCACTGCTCAGACCGAGTACCTTCTGAGGGTCCGCGCTGTGCTTTGCTGGGTGAAAATACTCATTCCCACCTTCAAAATCCGTGCACTTGCTGACATTGCCTCGTCTCATAGATTCGGATCCGACCGGCCACGCTGTCGTGGCGAGTTGATATGACCGCTCTCTGATGACTTCGCAGAAACTGCATTGGCAGAAGAGTTATTACTAGTCGTGCTGCAGAAAGCAAGCAAGGGTGGAAAGGTTGCGATGGGCCCCTCGCCCAAATCACTGGCGGGTGGGTTTGGTCGTGAGGAGAAGGTACCACCCGAAGCGGTGAGTACGGTTTCGGAGAAGGAAGGGAACGAAGTCGACGAAATCCTGCGATACCCTCTACCGCCATCCAGCCGTTCGCAAGATGTGCGAATAAAGAACTCCAGAACCTCTGTAAAATTACCATTTCTGCTAGGCTTCACTTTGGTAGCCTTCATCTTCACGGCTCTGCATACTGTTCTAGTAACTCCTACATGGGTCAAGAGTAGGGTGGGTAGCTGGTCACGAATTTGTGGCACCGATCGTGGCTGGCAGGATCCATCCGTCGTCGATATCAAGACAGGGCCAGAAGATCTGGCCAATGATCCTCGCGTGATCCATGAGATCCCTCAATACGTCCTGGACTATGCACCTCTGGTTCACCTATACTCCGAAGAACAATTCTGGCCTTGTGACATTCAGGAGCATTTGTTCCATGTGACACCAGAGCTGAATTACACACCTATACAAGGGCTACCACAGTTGAACCTAACAAATCTAGACCAGCTGAACCAATTTGAAAAAGGACGCCATGTCTTCTTGACGAGTAATGACAACGTTGAGGACCGACCAGATTGGCTCGGTGGACAGACGAACATACCTGATGATTTCATCAACGATGCTAAGGCTGACCACTTCGGGTCTCATGCCGCTAGGGCCAAAATTTGGACGCAAAGCCATGGGGGGCACAGTGATGCCCCAGCTGTTCTTTTGACGATTGACAAGGGTGATGGGATTGTGGATGCCTTTTGGTTCTTCTTTTACAGCTACAACCTAGGAAATATCGTTTTCAATATCCGATTCGGCAACCATATTGGCGATTGGGAGCATACTCTCATCCGGTTTCAACATGGGAAACCCAAAATTGTTTTCGTCAGTGAACATTTTTTTGGCTCAGCGTATAGCTACTCTGCTGTGGAGAAAATCGGGAATAGGGTAAGTAGGGAATGATCTGTATTTTACCCCGCCTGCTGACATGAAATAGCCCGTTGTCTATTCTGCAGTTGGTACCCACGCAATGTATGCAACGCCAGGCACACACCCGTATATTCTCCCTCTTGGAATCCTCCATGACGAGACTGATCGTGGTCCCCTTTGGGATCCTGCTCTTAACTCTCTGACTTACACGTACAATCATGTTACGGATACATTGCGCCCTTCCAATAGAACACCCGACGCTCCCACTCAATGGTTCTACTTCGCGGGAAAATGGGGTGACAAATTCTATCCATTGAATGACAACAGACAATACGGCTTTGCCGGCGAGTATCACTACGTCACTGGTCCCCTCGGCCCAAGATTCAAACATCTGGGGAGACGAAATGTTTGCCAAGGACGGTATAGTGATCCTTGCGATATCAAGGATCGGCTCGATCCTGGTGAAGTGAGGGTATGGCCTGGGCTGGGCGAAGGCGATGATTGGGCTGATCCTGAAATGAGACCTCCATCATTCTCGGAAGACAGAGACGATTGATGATTTGAGCATGACGCATTCATTTAGCGGCGCGTTTTTCTGGTTTTACGCATGCCTTCATGGCCGGAAAAAATATTTGTTTCATGGATGACGAGCTGATTATTGAATTGATGATACTGATACGGAGTACTGATACTCCTTACGTCCGGCGCACTGCCCTCGATCCGTCCTAGTGCCTTCCGATGTCATCCGATACTTTCTTCCCCTCCGCATGCTTCCTACATAGAAACAACTTCACGACATCACCAAGACAATCCCCATATCAAACATGGTTTACACTATCGTAGTTCACCTCTACGCCAAAGACTCCGCCGAGTCCATCTCCAAATTGCACAACAAACTCGTCGAAGCCAGCAATGTGTACAGCAAAGATCAGGAGACAATCTCTTGGTTCGTGATGCAAGATCATCAAGATAAGAGGGCCTTTACCATCGTAGAACGCTACGAGCATGAGAGTGTACGTACCCCTTTCCTCCTTTCGCGGATGCTTTCAGATGCCCTTGATACGGCGGGCAAGACACTGTACTGATGAAATGTCGGATACAGAGCCAGAAATATCATCTTGAGGTACGTCAATCAACCCGTTGCCCCGCGTTCAATAACGGAGCTTTTGGGCAAGAAGTTTCCTGGTTCTAATCCAACGACGTAGAATCCATACTGGAAGACATTTAATCCCTACGTCGAGCCATTGCTTGAAAGGCCGATGGATCTGAGACGATTGAACGAGTTGTAGGAGACTATTCAGATATGAGTTTAGTCTGGCAATCTCTGCCCATGGGGGAAGAAGGTGGACACAAATCCTTCTGTTAATTCAGCCGCCTGTAAAGAGGATCTATGCTGGCGTCCAAGTCAGAATTCACCGGTTGACGGAAATATGTCCCTTCCCGTCCACAACGCTACGGATTTCCCGCGAAGAGTTTGGACCTGTCGATGGTCTTCTTCCTTGCGCTGGCGCTGCAAATCAGACCCTGTCATATGAGCCAATTCATTACCAAGAGACTAAACTAGAGTAGCAAGATCCTGCAGTCTTAACCTTCACATGCCAGGTTCTCCTTCTGTGGAACAGCTTCATGATGTTTCAACATCGCCCACGCCTTCTGCAGCGACCTCAAGAAAGAGGTTCTTATTCGTTCCTATCGACTTTAATCATTGCTCGGCCTTCACGCAAGCTCTCAAGAGTGCAACTCACCAACCTGGGAGTACAACCCTTTCTTCCCCCGTCTTGCGCACATGGCTGTAACAAATGTAGCTGTCTCCCAAATTCTATGCCACGACTCACTGTCCGATGGGCCAGAGGTCCGGAGAGTCATGATGCACTTATGATCCACTGCAGATCTCATCTTAGCCATGCAGCAACGATGTCGAACCTTCAGAGCAGCTTGTTCACCTGAATGCCAAGTATAAGGCAACTCCACATTGACGCCTGTCCCTCCTATCCCAAAAGTCCTCGCTTCTTTGCTCACATCCATCCTATCCATGATACTCTGGCAAGAGTTCACAATGGCCGCGACGGCAGCACTGCCATAACAACGCACATTGGGCGTTTGTTTGGCGACGAAGAGACCCAGGTTACCATCGCCTGAGGATGTATCAGTCATTTACCGAAAAGATAAAAGCGGCGCACTCGCCAAGCTCCTTCGCAATCCCACCCTCGCCAGGACTTCTTTGCTCAACGCATTTCTGAACCACCGTGTAAGCTCCCATGGCCAAATCTTGCAGACTGGCACGAGCGAAGGTGGAACCTGGCCCAATAAGTGCTTCGATGATGCATGTGCCGTCCGCTGCGAAATCATTTCAGCAAAGGGCTTCGACAGTCAAAACTCTTGATGATCACGTACAGCTGACCCACCGCTGAGGCATGGGAAGGTCGTATGTGATTGCAGTATCTCGTGGGCCCCAGGTGTAAAGCGTTGTCAGCTGGTATTCGATGCACAGAGCTGCAGATTGGCAGCTTTGCAGGTTCAAGTTGGAGCCAAATCGATCTTGGCACCTAAACTTAACCTCTGCCGATACGTTATTCGACAGGAGCGTAGAGTTTGATAGTGACAAAGATGAGGCTTCTATTTGCAATGATGCATTGTCAAGCCAGGCGGACGAGGCTGCCCTGTTCAATGAAGCGTCATCAAGGGGGTTGTCTCCCCCAGAAGACTGGACAACATTTGGCAGAACGGGCACGGAAGAGACTACTGCCTCAGCAACTCTAGTAATCAAAAGCAGAAAGAAAGGTAAGAGCATTTTTGACGTTACTATTGAGAACGGCAACGCTTTGATAGAGCAACGGTAACACCGGTCATTCTACTCAGGGGTGCAAAGGAAAATACTCCGAAAATGTGACCGATTAGTCAATAAATTTCTTCATTACCGACTATGCGGCTCTGAGCATGAGGCAAGGCTTTCTGCTAGGCGACGCGTCACTCGGTACCCGGAGTCCGAGCATTGAATGTTCGAGGAGAAAAAGCGCGAGCTTTTGATGCGCATGAACTCGTATAGCCGGCCCAAATGCTACTAACAGAAGGGTTAACGTCCGCCTTCTTCCCTCAAAGTAAGGAGCATAACACGAAGAAGCAGATCCCAAACGGCATATCCACATTCGGTGGGCTGGGTTTGCGCATCAATCATTGCGCCTTGATGCCCCGTTCGATGGGTACAATCCCCTCGAAGTCGATACTTGGTAAGGTCATAGTGATCTTACAAAGTCCATTGACTTTGTTATCATCTATTTCGTCCCATTTATTCAAACTCCTCCCGGTCATTTCCCGGACATTTTGTACGCTTAAAGCCATGGTCTTGTTCTACATGGCATGCCTAAGCGGCTTCATCTCGGCAGCTTCAGCGCTGAATGTAGCTCCGCAAGGTTCCATCGCAACCTTTTCAGACGCATCAACGTCTTCTTCGAACCTCGTCGAATGGCTCTTTCCGACAAATCAGTCCATATCTTGGTCAAACAAGTCCCTCAATCTTGCCAATCCACCTTCTCTACCGGCCAATATTTCAGCACTCCAAGCTCTTGGCCTGGACGCCGACGAACCCATATCCTGGGAGACAACACCGAGCGGTAACGTGATTGGAATACAATGCAATATCCGTTATGGCCGTCGGTTAGATTACCAGGACTGCAGAGACGCATACAACTACATCCCGCGATCGGATGCAAGGGTCGCAAGCTTCGCAGAACGACACAGTGGATTTCCTCACGATATTGCACTGCCGCAAAGAATATTGGGAAGTACGTCTTCCCTTCCATCACGGGTCTTCGATTCGCTCATCGCTACCGGGAACAAAAATCACTGTTGTTGATCGTATAGACAGGCAAAGGCAAATGCGGCATCAACCCCATCATCGTCCTACCTTACGAATCGGGCATGGCAAGCCCGCAAAATGTCGCCGATGCGGCTTATCCGCTGATTGAACGGTGCGCCCCGAGGTCGGGCGGGATCGCCATCAATATTGGTTTGTGCAACTCGAGCGGACATGAGAATGAGTGAGAATGATGCTGAACGATGTAAAAAGGAGGAGACAACCACCTCGCGGTAGTACTAGAACCATACGCACCCACCATCCGCTGTGAGGGCTCTGAGAGACCTTTGACTCGCCAGTCATGTGCGATGATCGAACGGGGCATGGAGGCGGACGACAGGCCGCGATTGTTCGGCGATGAGCGTGTGGATCCCCGAGTTCAAGAACCTCTGCCCTATGAGCTCGTGTCAAGTGAGGCCACCCCGTCCTGCCACCTACCTACACCTGACAGTCTGTGCTGACGTTTATGCTTCTTTAGTGGACTTTCGGTGTGCTGTTCGCATCTTTAGTAATGCGGACACGGATACCGAGACTTGGTATGGTCTGTGGGAGGCTACGGTTGCGCTGAATGCGATGTGTGTCAGGTCGGGGAAGAATGGGACCGCTGCTCGCCTGGGTGAGTGCCCTCATTGCGACTCAAAGATAGGGGGGGGGGGGGGTAGAAATCTGGTAGAAAGCCACTGAATGATGCATACAGGCGTACGTGGGAATCTCTATATGGAAGTCTCGGACCAGCCAGACTTGCAGTCAGTCGGAGCCGTCAATGATACATCTGCCGAGCGAATCTAGGGTCTAGACTGAGGCATTCGCACGCTGAATCGGCACCTTATCTGGGCTTCGCAACCTCCCGGAGCCCCTACGTTCAAAACGAGCTTTGAGGAATTACAAGTTGTCGGTTTCCGCTCTATCTGGAACTGGCAATACGGCCGCAGAGGGCACGCGCGATCAAAAGGGCTCCGCCTGGGCTTGCAGAGTCTCAAGATTAGCCTCGGAGCCGTTGATCAGGATACCTTCTTTCTTCCTTCCTTCCTTCCCGATACTGTCACCGAGTTCTTGGGCATGCTCCCCACGCCTGCTGGATTATGGATGGTTCGGTTGCATATCAAACTGAAACCATGCCTTCTTCTCGGGCATATTTCTACTCGCCCGAAGGGGGAGGGAGGTAGGGGGAGAGAGGCTCCTGATGGGGCTAGTGCCGTGAGATATGGGCAAAAGTCTTGAGTACGAGGGACTTGCGAGAATATGGTTTTTGACGCTATCTTCAACTTATATCTTACTCTTCGCTCCTGCAGCCCCCTGGCCCTTTGGCATTTTCCTATCCGTCCCCAACGCCTCGAGATCCTTCTTCTTGTGGTAATGCGGTGCCGCTTCTGCCAACCACTCCGCCTGTATCGGAAGGTTGCCCCTCATGTACTCCCTCGACGTGAGCACAAGCTCGTAGAAAATGATCCATTTCGGATTCACCTCGAACAGTGTGCTGCTAGGATGGAGGTACGTCGTCATGCTGTTCTTCACGGTGCGGTAACTGTCTCCACCTTTCTGCAAGCGCGCCGCGTTGGGGAAGAAACCTGCTGTGAGAGATTTCTGGATAGGGGGGAGATCCTGAGCGCCGACAGAGGTGATGGTGACTTCGACTCTGTCGCAGAGCTTAGCGAGTTGATCTCGAACATCTCGGGCGCGGGTAAGGCTTCGTTGTTGAAGGAAGTTCTCGCGCGCCCAGACATAGCTGAAGTCGCTGTCGACCCATTGGTTCCAGATGTTGAGTAGGGAGAAGTGGTCGCCACCTTCTTTAATGGTGAAGCGTGCGCGGGCGCTGTCGGCCAGCATTTTCTTGTCTTTGGGGCGATAGAAGAGAGACGCGGATTCGCCGAGCATGGCAATGATGGAGAGCACTTCTTCGACACAGCCCTGCTTGTCGGCGGCGAGGATGGAGCGGGCTAGCATAGGATCTGTTGGGAACTCAGCCATCTGACGCCCAAGCTTGGTCAAGGCACCCTTGTCATTCAGAGCGCCGAGGGCGTAGAGATTTTCGAGTGCGCGGATGAGGGTTTCAGCAGGTGGAGCATCCATGAAATCGAATTCCATCAGGTCGTTGATGCCAAGAGATTTTAGGAGAAGGACCACGCTGTTGAGATTGGTCCGCTGGATCTCAGGCATCGTCGAATCGTCGAGCTCATTGTGGAAAGCGAACTTGGTGTATAGGCGGAAGCACTTCCCAGGAGCAACTCGCCCGGCTCTTCCGGATCTTTGATTCGCAGAGGCCCGTGAGCAGGGTGTGACCACCAAGGACTCCATGCCAGTTCGCGCATTATAGACGTTTTCCTTCACGAAGCCTGGATCTATGACATAGACGATGCCGTCAATCGTCAAGCTTGTTTCGGCGATGTTGGTGGCTAACACGACCTTCCTCGCTTTTGGCGGTGTCGGCTCAAATATCTTACTTTGCAGCTCCGAAGGAAGGTTGGCGTAAATCGGACATATAATCATCTCAGGTACCTTGGAGCCCAGCTTTCTTGCCGTTTCTTGCAGATTAAGCTCAGCTGCTTCGATCTCTTCTTGGCCTGTCAAGAAGACAAGGATGTCGCCTCTTGGCTGTGTGATGTGAATTTGAAAGATGGTAGTGACAGCGGCAGCGAGGTAGTTAGCTTCTGGTTGGGGAGTGTAGTGGATATCTACAGGATATCTTCGCCCAGGTATATTGAAGATTGGAGCATCGTCGAAGTACTTGGCGAACTTTTGTGCATCCATTGTTGCCGAAGAAATCAGCAGCTTCAACTCTGGTCTAAATCTGGCAATGTCTTTCACCAAGCCGAAAAGGATGTCTGTATGCAGTGTTCTTTCGTGGGCCTCGTCAATCATCAACGCAGAGTATGCTCCCAGATCCGGCTCGGTCAAGAACTCTCTCAGTAGCATACCATCTGTCATGTATTTCAGAATCGTTTTATCGGACGTAGCGTCCTCAAAGCGTATCGAGTAGCCCACCTCGTTCCCAACCTTGACCCCCATTTCTTCCGCAACACGCGCTGCAACACTCATGGCTGCCACTCGTCTAGGTTGTGTGCAGCCAACTTTCATCCCGTCTTTGGTGTAGCCAGCTTCGTGGAGGTATTGGGGTATTTGGGTGGTCTTTCCACTGCCGGTTTCTCCAACAATGATGAGCACTTGGTACTCTCCGATGGCCTTGAGGAGGTCTTCTCTAAAGGCGTAGATGGGCAGACTCTTCCGGGTATCCTCGATCGAGAAAGCCTTCGCCTCAGCAGCTTTCAATTGTGCCTGTAGCGCTCTTTGCTCTTTTGTCAGGGGCTTCGCATCGCTATTCAGCCTAGTGTCCATAATGAAATTGATCTTCTGGGCATCATCGAACACATATTCATAATTCCCCTCATCTACCCTTTCGCTTTGAGAGACCTGTGCTTTAGCTTTTGCCGTTTGCTCCCTCTCCCATTCCTCCTGCTCTGTAACATATCGCTCTTGGCCATGCTCGTCCTTGTCCACGTAGCGCTTGTAGAGAGCCTCCTCTTTCTTCTTCCTATCGATCTTGCCCTTTTCTGTAATGTAGTCTTCGGGCATTGTATATCCATCTCTGTGGTCATCGATCCGCAGCCTCTCCTCCGCTATACGTAGAACCTCCCTGTTCTTCGCGAATTCATCTTTCTCCCTCTTCGTCAAGTCTGGATTACTTCGGAGTTCTGCTGTCTCCTCAGTGACTTGTTTCCGTAGCAGAGCCAGCCTTTCTGTCTCTCTTTTCTTGAGATATTCTTGCCTAGACCTCTCCCTCAGATCTGGCATTGCCGCCTGTCTCGCCGCTGCATCTTCAGCCAGCGCCCGCCGCTTAGCCACCTCCTTGCCTTCCTTCGTAGATGATCGATCCTCAACAAGCCTTTTCGTCTTCTCAGCATCCTTGAGATTCAGTCGCCTGGCAAATTCGTCCTTCTCCAGCTGATCTCTTTCCATTTCCCGGTCCCTTCGCGTCTCCTCGTCAATCTCCTCCTCTGGCGGTTGAGCAGGGGTTGCGATGCCTTCGTCAAGGCGGACTCTTTTTGGTGGTGAGCGCTCGAACTCGTCGTCTTCTTCCACAAATTCCTCGTCACCCCAGCGGTCCTCGAAGTCATCGCTGCCTTTTTGCCGCAATTTTCTGGATGCAGGCTTTCTGTCTCGCCGGTCACTGTGACCTTCCCGTCGATGAGGACTTCGGGAAATCGTCGGAGAAGCCATGTTTGAGAGGTGAGAGGGACTCCAAGCACGACGACGACTGAAAAGTAGGAGCGGATTGCAGTGAGTCGAGTCTGTCCACGATCCGAGGTATTTCCGAACAGGTATTTCCGAACAAGGCTTGGCAATATCGGGTAGCGGACTGGATTAAGGTACGGAGGAGCCTAGGAGGTTGGCAGCAAAAGTCCTGGACGCCAAGATTCCTGCCCCAAGATTTCGAAGAACAGCCTGGAAGATTACTCGGATAATGCGCTTGAAAGCGCTTCGGAACTGCATCTGTTACAATTCAATATGGGATTTGATACCTGTATCACGCCCGAAAAATGTCTCACTATCTCATTCACACGCTCGCAGGAAAAGTTTTAATACATCTTTCGAACGTAGGGCTAGGGCTAGGGCTATCACTAGCGTTGTCCACGACTTTTGGTGCCGAGTGCGGTACCGGTAACGCGTTAACGAACGGGTAGCGGACTGGATTAGGGTAGTTTATTTGGGTCCTTAACGCTACAGTATTAGAATTTCAGAAGTCAGCTCGTCAAGTTACCCTTTTCATTTTCCTGACTATCGGGAGAAACAGAGAAGTAAGAACATTCATATCACAGCACCGTCACATTATAACTATTCCCATTCCCATTCCCATCCCCAATTCCACCCACTCCAACACCGACACCGAACTCATTTCCATACCCAATCCCGGCACTGTGCTCCAAAAAGACCAGCAGCCGCTTCTGCTTCCCCAGCGATGTCCAACCACCTGAATTTTCGCGTTCCCACATTGGGGTATCGATGCAGCTGGTTGTTCGAGCGGGAGTGTTAGTGTTTTCCGTCTGTCAGTAAAAGTAGTATAAAATTCTTGACCTAAAACCAGATGCAAAAAGACAAGGCATGTCGGTGGCTTTTTCTGGACTTTATCTTGTATGTCTCCTACCCAGAAAAGAAGAAAAGAAGAAAAGAAGAAAATAAGAAAAGAAGAAGAAGAAGGAGAAGAAAGACGAAAGACGACAGAAGAAGAAAAAAGACAGAGATAACATCAAACAAGGGAGACATCTGAGCGAAATAAACAACTCCTACTCACGTCTTACCCAATTGCAACGCCCGTGCAACAATGACCTGCCAATCCCCGCTCTGCCTTGCACTACCCTCGTGTATCAATTGCACCCTCACCCTGCAGCTCCCGTGCGTCTTCCAAACCGGAAGCTTGAACACGTCTTCGGGCGCCCCGTTGTGGAAGCAACCTTGGCCGGACAAGGAAGGCAGTTTGAATATCGCTTGTACGCAGTCGTAGTATTGGGGACAGGGGGTGAAGAGGCTGCGTTTGGGGATGCAGGTGTTTTCGGAGACGAAGAGGGGGGTGGAAGCGGAAGTTAGATTTGGAGTTGGCGTTGGCAGGGCCAGGGCTGGTGGGAGAGTGATGGATAATGAGAGGAGCGTGATGGCTAGGAAAAGGCGACATCGACGAGGCAGAATCATAGTTACCCTCTCTATACTATTTCCGATATGATCGTCTCTGCAATTTAAAAAATGATCCGGGGAGAGGGGAGTGAGGTCGTGATGAAGACAGGGACCCGACAATATCGAGATTCGAAATTGAAGGCGAGGGTATCGACAAAAATCCTTTCAACGTTCGCTCGATCAAAGAAGAGCCTGAGAAAAGAATCTAAGATGTCGTAATTATAATTTCAACGCTTTGAAGTACGAGCTCCTGGCATCAGCAAACGTCATACAAAGTCGGCGGAATTTGCGTCAAAAAGGCGGGCTCGACCCGTTTCGCGCAGTTTCCGACAGCATCAAAAGCGGGAGAATCTGATAAGCTAAGCTCCTAAGTGCTCCAGTCTTTGCGTTGGAAGACCGGCAAACGTTCCGAGTAGCAACGTTCAGTGGATTGCCGTGGCATGCTCGTCTCAGTCATCTTCGAAAGAACCATGGAACTGAGTATCAAAGCCATCGCTAATTCCAGCGCTGTTTGATGACCACAGACATTGACAGAATCCAAGGCGGCTGCCGTGATCTCCACGACATTTGGGCAAATGTAATTGAGGCTGCTTCTAGCTAGCTGGTTGCTGGAAACGGAGCTCGGTTTTGCTTTTCTGGCACCGATCGTCGTTGTGATTATATGTGTCACGGTTTCTTTTCTTTTCGGCAAAATCACGGGCAAGAGACAAGGAGCGTGGATGAAGAAGATACTGAAGAAGATACAGAAAAAAGTCAGCTTTACGGCTAACACAATCTCGAATATGACAGGCCTGAAGATGTCTGGGCTTGCACATCAAAATCAGTGGCCTTATGCAAGGTTTGAGGATCGAAGAATTGAGATCTGCGAGTCGATTTCATATGCTCATTGTTTTCTCGACAGTCATTGCGTTCACACATCTACTGTTGATGTCGGTCACCACGTTCGCAACCACAAGTCACCATCTAGACACCGCTAGAATCTTCACGTCCCTTCGTATCTGCTTTTGCTATTGAATCCGTTAACGCAATTATTTCAGTGGATTCCTCAGATCATAGCTGCTGCTACCTGCTTTGGACGAGTGGAGGAGTTCCTCGAAACAGCCTCTCAGATTGATGGTCGGAACGTGAGGGTGATACGAGAGGTTGCGTCCAACGATACAACCGCTTACAGCGACGCAGCCATTGTCATTCGGAATGGTCAATTTGGTCGGGAAGAGGGCAAGTTTGAGCAACATCAATCTGAGTTTTCCAAGATCGAGATTGACAGTAGTCGTGGGTCCAATGGCTTCCGGAAAATCCACACTTTGCAAAGTGCTCCTTGGAGGAAATCCTACCGCCGAAGGCGACGTGACCTTTCATGAGAAGTTCTCGCACATCGGCTTCTGCGATCAGGTCCCATTTTTGACCAACGGCACTGTCAAAAAAAAAAAAACATCATCGGCTTTGCCATTTTCGATAGTACTTGGTACGACGAAGTTGTCGAAGCCACTGCCCCAAGACAAGATCTCGGCACCTTCCCAGAAGGCGACCAGTCTATAATTGGTACAAACGGCAAGATCTTGAGTAATTGGCAACAGCAGCGAGTCGCTATGGCACGAGCTCTGTACGCAAGACCTAATTTGTATGTATTCGACTATACCTTAAGTAGACTTGACGCCACTACCGAAGACCATGTTTTTCGCAGGGTGTTTCGACCGAATGGTCCACTTCGGCGGTATCAAGCCACTGTCGTATTGTTTTCTCCCTCGGTCAAGCATCTTGCGTCTGCCGACCACATCGTCGTTTTAGGAGCTAAAGGAACAGTCCTTGACGAAGGAGGCTTCCAGCCACTTTCCGTGGACGAGAAGTATTTCCATAGTCTCCTGGTCAACCCCACAATCGCACAGGCAATGGGGAAAGAGATCGAAGAGAACTCGATTGAAAGAAACGTTGGTAGCCCTCCAAAAGCGCCAGAGCCTACTCCGGAACTCGGCGACCGAGCAAGACAAATCAAAGATATTGCTGCATTCCGTCATTACTTCTCACTCCTAGGATTGCATTTACTTGTACCATTCCTAGCTTTCGGCATGATATGCGGCTTCCTTTACGACTTCTTCTCCATCTGGCTCAAATTTTGGTCCAGATGCCATCGGAGGAGTGGCCACGGTATGGGAGAATTGAGGTTGATGGGGTGTCTGCTGGATATGGCGGCAAGCCCGAAGCTCACGTCTACGGTAACGGCGAGAAACACGGCCAATCGCTAGCTCTGAATATTATCAAAATTTCCATAGCGTCTGGCGAGAAGGTAGGAGTCTGCGGACAAACCGGAAGCGGCAAAGCATCTCTTCTCCTCCTCTTCCTCGGCCTACTCGAGCCCTTGAACCCAACCAATCACTCCATCTTCATCGATAGCCTGCCACTGCGTCTGATTAACCGTCCCATGCTTCGACCTCGTCTCATCGCTGTTCCTCAGACGCCTTTTTTGCTACCTGACGGCCACTCATTTCGGGAAATCTCGACCCGTACGATGGGGCCGAGGAGGCTGAGTGCGAGGATGTCGTGAGCTAGGGGCAGAAGCAGCTTTTCAGTCTAGCAAAGGATGCTGTTGGAAAAAGAGGGTAGTCTATTTGGGGAGCTGTTTGATATTAAGTAGACTAGACGAGGGTTTGATGGCGAAGCAGAGAAAGCTGATCTCATCCGTTGTGAGTCCTAGCAGAGTGTCAAGGTGAATTAGGTACGAGGATGAGTGGTGGTGATGCACTAGAGGAACTGCTCAGATGGTTCAGGAAGATGGCGGTGCCCGGCCACGACTGATCACCCTTCTGGCTCTCAGTCGTGCAACATTACAAACTTGCCCCCGCTTTCTGTGTATATACACCTTTTTGATGGATGGTGGATGTACACCTCTCAGGAGAAAGGCTGGGATAGGGTTGCTGATTATTGCTGAAATTGAACCAAGAGAGTGACTTCCCGTAGTCCGGTACTACTTTAGTACTACTTTACAAGAGAACATTCACATGTGCACCTCTTGAGAAGCCGCTAGCAAGATGAAGGTGAGACGTTGGTTATAGCCGAAGTGAAAGGGAAATAGGATTGGTCAGAGCATTTAATGATTATTGAAATTACTCCCGTTCGCATAATGTACAAGCCAGGTCTGGTTATGGACCATGCTTACTGTGGGTTTGACGGCTTAGACACCGAAATCGTGGTCGGATTTCATTCCGGATCTACCCAAGTGAGAATCGACGAGAGCATGCGGGTTCATTGCCATGCTAGACCAAGCAGATGTAACCATCATGTATCTAACAACGCCAACATCAGCAGCATACTTTATGCCTTTACCACTGACTTCGCTCTGCATGATGTGTACTTCATACCCCGTCGTCGACCACCATGGTTCCATCGACCCAGAATCTACTCCTTCTTCGCCTCCTCCTCCTCCACCTCGCCAGTCAGCGCATTCCTCTTTGTCTGAATACGCTCCTGTCTCCTCTCGCGTGCTGCCTTGGTCTTGTCGCGCTTGGCTTGCATCTCCTCCTTCAAGATACGCTCACGTTGCTTCTCGGCCTTGGCCTTGTGGATCTACAAAGAGGCCTGTCAGAGGAATATATTGTACAATTGTAGGGGAGTAATGACTCACGTGCTCAACCAGTGCTCGCTTGTGTTTGAAGGTGTTACCCTTGCTTAGGTGGTAGAGCTCGTGGTAGAGGTGTTTGTCAATTTTCCCGGATGCACGGTATTTGACCAAGAGGCGGCGCAGGACTCGGAGGCGGCGCATCCAGAGCACTTGGCTAGATAATAACAACCAAGTCAGCCTGATGTTCCTTGATGATCCTATAGCTCATCCCATTGCCTTGCAATACAGCCCACAGAATGCAGAGGTTTGCCCTACCTAGGCATTCTAGCATCACTCGTACCCTTCCTCTTTCCAAAGCCTCTATGTCTCCCAATTCGTCGAGCGGCGGTCAATTCCCTCGCACGCGCACGCGAGTGCATGGTGACTTGCTTGCGGATGATGAGACCATCGGACACGAGCTTACGGATTGTCTGGCGGGAGTTGGCGTTGGAAATTTCATTCATTTCGTTGGGGTCGAGCCAGATCTTGCGCTTGCCGCAGCCAACGACGGAGGCCGCGAGGCGCTTTTGGGTTCGGAGATTGACCCTATGAAAGAGTGTTGGTTAGCTGGGGAGCTGATTTGGTGATAAGAGGGGCATCAGCATTTATGCAGGGTCTCGACACGCTGGGAACGACCAGACGTGACGGATAGCCCATGACGCTTTCTGAGTAAAGCTCAAGGGTGACAAGCAACTTACATCTTGGATGGCTGGCTGTAATTGTCGATGAATGATGCTGTACTGATGAGAATGGTGTCGTCAAAGTGTGGGCTTGTCTAGCGCGAGACTAAGCGAGGATCTACATTTCCGCCAAGACTTGGGGGTTTCCCGAGGCGGGCAGGCCAATTTTTAATAAGAGCTGAGTTTATTGGCAATCTCTCATGTCAATTTGACTCCGTGATTGAATAGATGTACTGTGGTATAGAGCTTTTCTACGTTTTGCTTATTTGACAACAGGATATCTACTTATGTCTAAGACTATTTATACCGCCTCATCACTCATCAAGGATCACTGACATGCAGATGTCGCTTTATGAACCGCCTCGCTATGCTCAACAATCCATTTTTGCAAACGCTGGTTTTGTAATTCGTCGAGTTCGTGTCCCGTTGTCACATTATCAGTCATCACTGGAGGTCTTCTCCCCAAGGTCCACCTTTCCCACACTCCATATCTCCCTTTCGTCTTCTCGTTCATCATTAGACAGTCCCAGTCCACCCTGACCGCCTTCGGCTTCTTTCCGCTCCCTTGCTTGCGTTCCGAGTCTCACTGCCACTCGTTTGAAATAGTCACTCATGCTCCTCTTCGTCGTTGGGTTCATTCCTGCTCCAACCCCAGCCATATAGTTGTCGAACATCTCGCTTTCGCTCTCCACGACTGAAAATATTGATAGGAAAGCAGCCTCGGCAGCTAGCTTGACCGGGATCACCGGATCGCGGACACTGGCAAATGTTGGGGGTGCGAGGACTGGAAGGTAGGGTCTAGTGAGATCGCAGTCCATGCGGCTGACTGTACGAATGACAACCAGAGATAGACGTCGAGTGTCTACTGGGCCCCCGGGTGCAATGGCTGCAGCTAGAGCCTCGATGATAGCTTCGCTTGATTCGAGGTCCTTGGAGTTCTTTGGCGTTAGCAGGTATTTTCCTGCAGCGAGGACGCAATTGTCGGAGATAAAAGTCTACGAAATTATTAGCTAGGCATGTTCGCATTGGAAATACCGAGGACTTGCGTTTTTGCTGCGAATTCCATGGCAAATGATATTCGGAGTTTCTGAGGGAAAGTGCTCGGTCAATGTAGCGGGTGAGTCAAGAAGTACTGAGTTAAGATTCAACGCCGTGGCGTTACTCATGCGGGTAGTAAGCACACGCGTCTTGATAAGACTAGAGGCGTCGAATGTGGCTGGGAGACTTTTGATCAAAGCACCGAAAAGCCTGGCATGGGTGATGACCATTGAATCATCCGTCTGACTAACATCGCCATCGATGAGCCCGAGGATCGAATTTCTTGAAGCTTCATTCATGTTTGCTCCAGCCTTGCTTACGACTTCGTACAAGGCTTTAAGCATTGCCTTTTGCACGCCTGAATCTGCTGTCTTTGATCCTGTCACTAGTTCTGCGATCAACGGATCTATACGAGGTGTCATTGTGATGAGAGTTCCAAGGGCCTTTGCCGCTCTAGACCTCAGCACCTCGCTGGAGGTATCTGCCAAGGACTTTGCGAAAGTGCGCTGCAGCTGTGGCAGAAATGGCTTCAAAAAGGTTGGTATCTTCTCCAGAAGATTGTTCAGTGTCAGCAAGATCGCAGCTTTGACGTCGACCGAGCGCTCGGAAACAACCCTGATGAGCGGTCCAGTTATCTGCGTGACGAACGGCTTGAGCGAGTCTGCATTGGTACGATCGATTATGTCGGAGATCGCCAAGGCTGCGTGGATACGCTGGTCGGCGGTACCGTTCATAAGACCCTGTAAGAAGATTGGAAGGATAGCGTTGATACCTTTTGGCAGCAAGAAGCCAGGTAGATTATGACCAGACACTCCCACTTGTTGTAAAATTTGGCGTGTTGAAAATACAAGGGCCTCCATCTCTTCTTTCTTTAGGCGCCTTGTAAGCTCTGACAGGGCAAGCCAAGCAGCCTTTATAACCTCTGTGTCTGAGTCGTCGAATGAAATGAGTAGGACGCGGATGAGGTCTTGGTGGTAGCGGGAGTAATCAATGTCAGACCGGGCAAAGAAGTTGCTCAGTCGGACATTGACCCTTGCACGTTTGCGGTGGTCATTGTTCTTTACCAGAGAAAGTACTACGCTCATTGCAGTATTGAGACCATCGTATTCATCCATCGATAATAAGATAGAGTCAAACGAGTTTTCGAGCTCAGATCGCAGTGCATCATCCCTGCAGACAATAATGTTATCCATTAAAGCATTCAAGATAGCAGGTAATCTTCTCGTCATGGCTGGCCCAGCAACTTCTGAAAGGGAAGCTATTGCCCTTGCATTGAATGAAGAGATCGGCGAGATCAATAGCGTTGGTACGAGGTTGGGTAGAATGATGTTCGATCGTGTATTATCGGTAAGCAGAGTCAGTAACGCGGAGAGTGCGGTGTCAGCCTCGCCTTCTGTGCGGAGCAGATTCAGAAGATATGGTAAGACCTGGTCTACAGCCCTCTTTCCAAGTATCTTTTGCAACGAATCGAATGCATCTGCGGCTGCTTCTCGCACCTCATCATCAGAATCTACAAGCGCAACGCGCACCACGGATATCAGTGTCTTCTCATAATCTTCGAGCGCTTCTTCAGAAGCCGATGAGATGATTTCTTTGAGTGCTATGCAGATACCTTGCTTGCTGTCCGCGTCATTGGATGTTTGGAGGCCTTCCTCGAGCGTTGGAAGTAAACTTGCGAGGACCCCTTCTCCGGATTTTCTGATGAGTTCACCCAGAGCGTTACCTGCAATGACCTTCTGCTCCATATTTGAACTCGCGAGACGTCGGATAAGGAGCGGCGTAAGCGTAGGAATAAGCTCCTTGAGGGTCCGAGGAGTTGCAACGAGGGCCTTCCAAACGTTGATAGCAGCAGTTCGAACAAGACCTGAAGTGTCGCAGCGGCAAATGTAGAGAGATGAGAGAATCTTGTTCCGCTTGTCTTCTCCGAGGACCTCGAGCAGAGACTGCCCAGCTTCTGCAGCGCCCCCCTCCTCTTCATCTTGTTCCGTCTTGCCACTTATGCCGGTCAGATTGAACAGGAGGTCACCGACTAGTTCGACGGAACTCAGGCGTATGCGATAGCTATCGTCTGCAAGGCCTCGATCGAGCTCCGGGAGGAGTAGGTCAATGGCTTTGGTGGCAAAGTTCTTGACGAGCAGTCTGCCTGCTCTCAGGGACGTTTCTCTGATCGACTCAACCTCGTCGGCTAAGCCGGACAAGATGGGAGGTATAATCTTGCTCAAGTAAGAAGCAAAGCTGTTCCCGAAGCAGGCTGGCAAGTAGATGAATAAAGACATGAAGCCTTCCCGCACGGTGGGCTTCGCGCTGGCAACATTTTGGAGGATGGTTGGCAAGGTCTCTTCAAGTCGACCTGTGCCAAGACCAGCAAGAACTTCGCTTAGTGCTTGAGCAGAGCCCAATCTGTCTCCAGCCCCTGTGTCAGATTTCAAAGTAGACATAAGACTGGGGATCAAGTCTGGTAGCGAATCTTCACCAAGTTTTTCCACCAAAGATCCTAGCGCTTTGGAAGCGGTGGCACGTGTAGCAGGAACTGGGTCAACTATGGCGAGCTTCAAACCAGCAACAAGAACGGGAAGGTGAGGTGTGACATCCTTTCGCTCAGTCAAATGGGCCAAGCTCCCAATAATTTGTGCTGACTTTCGTTTGGTAGCTGACCTATCTCCTAAACCTCTCTCGAGTATGCGAACAATAAGAGCCAAGGAAGGCGAGTCGAGGTAGTGGACGAATGAGACCTTTATGAGTGCGTCTAGTGCTTCGTCGGTATGCTTGGTGGGATCACTGAGCGCTTTCAGCAGGATGTTGACTAGTCCTTTGACTTCTGGGTTGCTGATGACCTCGCCGAATCGTTGCAAACTTCTATTGGCCGACAGTCTAACTTCCTTATGGCTGTCGCTCAGAACACCAGTCAAAGGTGGTATGATGTCTGGAAGGCTCAAGGCTAATTGTTGGGGGTCGAGATACGCCATGGCGCCTAGTGAATCACAGGCACCTTTCTTGCTTCTCCACTGCGACTCTTCAAGTCCTTCCAGTAGCGTTGGGAGTATTATCTTGACTCCATACGAGCTGAGGCTTGCGAAGCAGGTTTTCGAGGTATCTAGACAGGCTTCACGTACGTCAGCAGTGGTGTCGCCGAAACTGGCGAGTAGCTGTGGGACGATCTGGATAATGTATGGCTCGAAAGTACGCCCAAGGATCAAAGCCAAAAGCTCATATGCGAACAGTGCTCCTTGTCGATGATTTTGGTCCTTCTTGTTGTCGATGGCAACATTCAGCGTAGACATGATCCGAAACTCCCGTAGAGAAGAGACTCCTTTTCCCTTCACAATTCCAGCGAGGCCATATGCACCACCCCTACGTGCCGCGTACTTCTTGGACTGTAGTAGCTGGTCTAGCGCAGATTGGATGTATTCCGAGGTATTGTGGCTAGATGTTTGCACTAATGCGGGAAGACAGCCAGCGACAGCATACTGAACGGTCTCCGACGGTGTCTTGAGCGTGGTAAGAAGCCGTTGCACGACCTTGGGTACTCGGTCATCACCCTCTCGAAGATGGCGAGCCAAGGCACCATAGAGAATGACTACCGCTTCACTGACAAGGTCGGAGACGTTGGCGTTGGTGTCAGACTCATCGAGAGCTGCTTCAAACATTCGCATGAGCTGTTCCACTTGCACAGCTCCATGCAATTTCATGATTTTTGTGGCTGCTTCAATCATCTGGTCCCGTACTGTGGGGTTCTGATCTCCAATCGCGCTGTCTTTGATGAGAAAATCGATAAATGGGACGAGCTTTGTAATGTCAAAAGTAGCGGCCATTGCACCAAAAGCTAGGGCAATGCCACTTCGGTTCTCCCACGGATCAGCAAGATTTGTCTTCTTTAGCATCCCAAACGCGTCCCGCTCTGGTAATCGCGGCTTGGCCAGCTCACGATATTGCTCCTCCAATTGATCTACTACTCGAGTAAATACATTGTGGTCCTGGCCAGCAGCCTCTGCCAATGCTCGTGATGCAGCACGTCGTAATTGTCGGTCCTGACTCGCAAGATAAGGTACCATTGTGAACGCGTGTTCTGATTCTGCTTCAAGCCCATTCTCTTGCCAGATGAGGTGGCCAAGCTCCACGTTTTCGTCCAAATCGTCGTGACATGCCAACCAGATCTCGTCAAAATAGTCGGCTTCAGTTAAGTCCATATGATCTCGAATGGCTTGTAGGATCGCAGTCCTAACCGAGACTTGGGGCACTATGCTGCCTTTCAATAGTGTTGCGACCTCTTCTGAGGTGGCATTCTCGGAAATCGATCGGCATACGTCCGAAATAGTGTCCTTGATGATTTTGTAGTGCTGGGAGAAGCGCTGCATTGACTCGATTAAAAGCTTCAGAAGTTGGTCACGCGGGAGTTGCTTGTCTGTAACTGTGTTCTCAATTAGTGTGAGTTTCAACCCCAGTGAAAAGGGACGACGAGCAGATTCTGCCGGGAGCGGAGAGCTAGAAGTACCAACGTTACACAAAAGTAAGATCTAAAACTTACATGCATCCGTATGAAACGACAAAATTTCTAACGATAGTGTGATCTGTTCATCGGCTTCATCCCCTGCTGGTCGAGCAATGCCGCTCTGTTGGAGTACAGCAAAGACCAATGGCAGCAGGTAGATGAGGGAAGTGCTGTCAAAGGGGCGTTGCTCGCTCGCAAAGCGAAGTCGGTATAGCAATCTTGTAATAAGATCTCCTAAGGGTTCTTCCATAAGTTCCTCTGGAAGAGTAGAAGACCCCAGAGCTCGAAGAGTGGCAATCCCAATAAAAGGTCTCAGAGACCCAAGTCTGGACGACACGAAGCGGGAGCATTCCAGATAAGTGTCGTCAGCAGCGGGACCTACCAGACGCCCTGTGCCAGCAGCAATAACATTGAGTAAAGCCTGCAATGCTTGACTCAGCCACAGACCCGGATCGACTGGCGGACCAATGGCAAGTGCCCGTACAAATCCAATTCCATTCCGGAGTCTTGACTCCAATTTATGTACATCTGTTCTTATGGATGCCTCTTTTGTCAATTGAGCCTGGACTTTTGCCTTCTCATCTGGCGTGAGCTTACGGTCTTGACCTTTCTTTTGCGCAACCTGACTTCGGATTTCTTCCTCCCACTTCATCGTATCATAGTCTTTTGCGTTCTTGTCGCTAGCATAATTATGGGATTTGGAGCTGAGGACGTCCACAAATGCCGTCCCTTCCCGTGTCCGAGCTATCGCGATCTCTGTCGGACCGTACCGTCGCAGCTCATCAGTGGAGAGGTTACTATTGATTATGCCAACAAGAGCGGGCGTGATTGTGTCAGGAGCGACGAATGCCAACTCGGCTGCAGTGTTGTAGGCCGCGAGCTTGACCATGGTGGAAGGCGCAGGGCCTCCAATAGGTGTTAGACAACGGTCAACCATTTGCAAGCACTCCGTGACGTCTGTGCGGGCAATGGTGCCTGGGTCCTGGCCCACTCTCAAGCATGTGTCGATCCAATGCACTCGCGGGAGTATCTCTGGGCGACAGAGGACAAGCATGTTGATAAGTTGATTTTGCATCGAATCATGATCTTGCTGCTTGGGATCTTGCTTCGGAGGGCAGATAGACCGCACTGCTAGGAACAACCGTGAAGTGCCGCTCTTTACTGAAAACGCCGCATTATCTTTCTCTGATAACTCCGTTTGCCGACGCCAGTTCCAAAGGCCTTGGATAACCATGTGCGAGATCATTTTACTCCGCTGTGACCAGACATCGGTCAGGGCAGTCATTGCTTCATTCCTCACGATGGGAGGAATGCCAGCTGCCGCGATCAGATATAGGAAAGTCTGTGTCCAGGCATCCTTGATATCCGCAGATGCTTTTTCAAGGTCATTTGAGCAGGCTACCAAAGCGCGAATGACCCATGAAAGATCTTCGTGGCTTGACAGCTTTGTATACACTCGGTGGTTGAGGAGGAAAGACGATTGAGAAAGTGCCCGATCGTAGATCTTAGCTTTGCGTAATGAAGCTCTGATGGCTTCATTCCCAGAGATTCGTAGCATAATAGGGCATAGCGCGGTGGTTGTGAAAGCAGCTACGGCCAGTGGTCCAGCGACAATAGGGTTCTGCGCAACCTCATCGAAGATCTGTAATAATCTTGGGGCTAAGCTCTCCACAAAGTGGGCGACGTCAGGGGCGGTTTCGGGGGCCTGTTTCGATGGGTGATGGCTTCGGCCCGCAACCTTCCACAAAAGATCTCCTGCACTCGAGGCCCAGATCTTCCTGACACCAGACTTCTTATCGCTCAAACCCTTGTAGAATGCATCTTCCACGTCCTTTGCGTATTCTTTCTTGAGGCCCTGTGAAGAAGAAGAAAGGACCATCAGAGCGTATTGAGTCGTCAAGGCAGAGACCTCGGCAGCCAAGGCGGTCTCGTTGTGTTCTTTGTCTGCTGATTTAGTGATTGTTTGGCAGATGGCTTCTGATTTCGATGAAACGTATGGTACTTGAGCCAGCATACGTGCTTGCACTAGACGTTGCTCTACCACAGTAAGCTTAGAGAACGATGCTGATAGGTCCTCTGCGATCTTTCCCAGAAACCTTTCCTCTCGGCCGTGACTAATAAGAGCTGCAAACGCTGAAGAGGCTCCGTCACGCACTGCCGCATTTTGAGACTTGGTGTTGGATAGCAAGGGTTTGAGCAGATGGTCTGCTATGATCTCGGCCAAGTCCACTTCAGAAGATAGAGAATGGACCATGGGCGGTACCAGATTTTGCACGACTTCGGGTGCTCTCAAAAGAGCTTTCTCGAGTGTGGGTATGACTTCCTTACGGAGGTCTGCAGCTGTGGTAAAGTTCTCGAAGAAGTCGTTCAAGGCATTGGCAATGTGTGACGGTATAGCTGTTCGAGATCCAAGAATCTCCCGTACATAGAAAGCATAGTATTGATCTTTGACCAAGACAGGCTTTTTCCTGCGGGCACATGCCCCAGCTATAATTCCCAAGAGGACCGCTGTCCGATTTCCAAGTGGTTGGTCTTTAGCTGTGAGTTGCCTGATAATCGCAGGAATCCTGGTTTCATCCTCAAGGAGTCTTCGAACAGCACGTCTTGCGATCACGATAGCAGATCGTTTGACTGTTCTCTTGCCAGAAAAAAGGCACGCCTCCACCACCCTAGCGAATGACAAACACAGTTGTTGTTGATCAGACTTTTCCCATGCTCTTGGCAATATGATTGATCCCCACTCGACTAGAACGAAAGCGTTGGAGGCAGCTAGTCCATGCTTCGCCGTTTCCCTGCGATAACAATTCACCAATGCTGGAAGAACAGAGGCGTAATCGCCATTGTCCAGGAAAGCTTGTATACACGACTGCACGGCACGGCGTGAGACTCGATCATTGTAGTAGGGATAAGTCAGGAAAAGGATGTCGATAATCTCGACGATGGAGTCTTGTGATGCTTCTGTGGGCGGTCAGCTACCTCAGCGAACGTTCTTCAACGGTTCTTACCTGACTGTAGAATCTGTTGATGGAGGGTTGCTAGCCCGGTTCCACGCCTTTTGGTAGAACTTGAGAGCAGTGCCTCACGTAGGTAGCTGAGACTGATGCTCTTGCTGTCTTGACCCCCATTTTCCATGACGTCGAAATCGCGAATCCATGAGTGAGGTACAGGCCCAATGTCTTAACAATTCTCGTGGTATGTGTATTCGTAGTCTCAGCACAGAAAAAAAGATCTCATATTTTACGTGTAGGACAAATGCCAAGCATACAAGTACTCTATGCGCTTGGGGGTCTGACTCTGAGGTCTCACTTACATGGGATCATTATCCACCAGGACGCCATACAAATGCTACTAAAATGGCGCCTAACAAGAAAAAGAAAAAGCCCGTGAGTAATCCAGCGCGCGGGTTCGCCACAACATCTACAGCTTCAAAGTCAAAATACGACGAGACCAGAGAGCTCGAGGGTGGTGTCCGGTTGGAGGTTTCAAATGTACATGCCCTTTCTACTGAAGACGACACACGAAAGGAAGACTCTTCAAATAAAGAGTCCGAGAGGGCGCTAGACGAGCTGACCTCCGAGGAACTCGAGTCCCAACTCGAAGGGTATAGTCTCCAGATTCTTGTAGAAAATCATGGAGAGAAGACGAAGAGGTCTGTTTCTAGACAGGCATCAAGACTTCTAACAGAGAAACGTCTGCTGCGTTCACAAGCAGAGTATCTTGGTATTCGTCAATGGCTACCTCCAGAGATAATGCAACTTATCACAGATCTACTTCAAGGACATGAAGACAGCAAGACTTATTCCCAAACAACTTCTGACACCAACAAATTATTCCCGGAGCTTGCTGAGGACGATTTGCTGATCAAGCTATGGACGTTGAAAAAATTGCTTCCTCAGCTAGGATTTTCTGGGCAAAGGACGGAGCTGGCCCTCCGCCACCTGTTAATCGCAATCAAAGAATCCGGTCCCCAGAGCCTATTCTCAGGCAAAGAGTCAGCATGGGGGCTCGATGAGTGCCTTACTTGGTTAGCTTTGGATTCCGAGCCGGCAGATTTACCCAGGTTTGACCCTTCCGAACGGCAGTCACGGTGTTCAGTGGACCAACGACGCCCTGGACTTACGGGAAACGCACCGGCAATGACGGGAAACACACCGACAAATACTGAAAACACACCGGCAACTACCCCCACAGACTCGAGGCCTGAATCGCCTCTCAGCAAAGAAGACCCTCCGCAGCAACCTCAAATTCCCAATGAAGATAGCTCTCTCTCCTCTGCAGGCGACTCAGACAGTGATGCAGACCCAGAGCAGTTGGTGATCAAATATTTAGATTTGCAGTCACGCTTAAATAAGATAAATCCTGAGTTGACCGAGATCGATGCCAGATGGCAGCGCCGCAGCAAGGGTAAACGTCTCGTCATCACTGGCAATTTGAACTCCGCTAGTAAGCGGAGAACCGAACGTCTCACGGCGAAGATTCACAAGATCAAGTCGGATCTCTTGTTCGACGAGGACAAGGCGAATAGCAGATGGGCAGAAATCCGTATCGATCTTGCGCAAGAGGCTACTGAGCGCAAGAAGCTTGGTATAACGAATGACGGAGAGCAACAGAAAGTTACGCCAACTGTGCGAAGCAATGCCAACGTTGTAGAATCCAATGATGGCGATGACGACACGGATGACATGCTTGGGGGGTTCTTTACCAGCCTTCCAGACACCGCAACGGACCCAGCGACTGGTTTAAGCATTATGAGTACTACAAGTGAAGAAGGCAGTAACGTGGAAATCAGAGACTTTGGAAAGTGGACTGGCATGAGCCCTCGTAGGGTCTTGGAAGAAGCATGCAAAGCACGGTAAAACTTCCACTATACAACGTAGCAGTCAAGGCGCCTGGTGGTCCGGACCATTAATCGGGCCATTGGTCCCTAATCGTCCGAACCGGTTCAGGTGTTTGAACGAACACTTATGGACCGGTTCAAGCGTGTGGACGGACTGTCCGGACCATCGCGCGCCTCGGGCCATCACTGGCAGTGTTTGCTGACGTTGGACAGAGATTCTGCCTCTCGGATTACCTACAAATCGATATCAGTATCTTCTTTCTCGAATCGACATCTTGTTGAAATAAGATGGTCGCGAATGCAAGAGCCCATGATTGCAATGTCAGTTGACAAATTGGTGTGCCAGAGCGACGCTCGATCTGTAAAGATCGAAATGGCATCGATTTCCTGCCCGACTGAGGCCCAAGCAGAGGCATACATCTCCACTGTCGCTATGTTTCTGATATTTGCTTCGTCTCCCAAAGAGGAAAAGGCGCACCTACGCTTGCCATCGACATGGAGAGACCTTTGGAAAGATTTGTCTCAATGCAAGAAAGACCAGGACGAAGCAGCCGATCGCCACGTCTTGGGTGAGCTCCGCAGTATGATAGCTGAGCATGGCGGGTCAGATAAGGATTTGAATGAACGGAGTACCGGCATCTCACCCGACAAAGAGCCTAGAGTGGCGGACTGGCACCAGTGGCAAGGGAATAGCCTCTCACCTCCAGTCTGGTCCGACGACATCAAAGCACTTTGGGCATCAAAGTCATCTACATATACTTACCAGCACATGCTCACATCCCGAATGAGCTTGCCCATTTGGAACTTCAAAGATGAGCTTCTGGATGCTATAACGGACAACCAAGTGATCATCATCTGTGGTGAGACAGGCTGCGGAAAGAGTACGCAGGTGCCAGCTTTCATACTAGAGCATGAGCTTTCCGGCGGGCGTCCCTGCAAAGTCTACTGCACGGAGCCTCGACGAATCTCGGCAATTTCTTTAGCACGTCGTGTGAGCGAAGAGCTTGGAGAACGGAAGGGCGATGTCGGAACTTTTCGATCGCTTGTTGGATTTGCTATAAGATTGGAGAGCAAATTCACCCCGCAAACTCGGCTTGTCTATGCGACTACTGGGATTGTCATGCGCATGCTGGAGGGGTCAGATGACCTTGGAGACATCACACATCTTGTTCTTGACGAAGTACACGAGAGGAGTATTGACGGTGACTTCCTCTTGATAATCCTGAGGGGGCTTTTGAAGAGGCGATCGGACCTTAAGGTATGTACATTTTGGAGCAAATCCTTCTTATTTGGCTGCAAAATGGGGTCACATGCCGTCGGAGCAGAGCAATTCTCGCGATTATTACCCCAAAACAGGACGCTGACGCCGTGTAAACTTGTCTCATTTCTCGGGTTTTTACCGTACTCTCGATTCTTTACCCAAAAAGAGCGACGCTGATTTCGAAATCTGCGTAGGTGGTTCTCATGTCAGCCACCGTCAATGCAGAACGTTTCTCAGATTATCTGGGCGGAGCACCGATTATGAACGTCCCTGGGCGCACCTTCCCGGTCGACACGAAATACCTAGAGGATGCAGTAGAAGTCACGAACTTTAATGCCGATTCGGGATCTCATGGTGGTGCTGAGGCTGTGGAAATTGATGACGACGACGTTAAGGTTCCATCGCAGATTTCTAATCTCCAGGGATACAGCCCAAAAACTCTTACCACATTAGCAAAGCTCGACGAATATCGCATCAGCTATGGTCTGATAGTTCGACTTCTTGAGACAATCTCGGAGGTTTATTCCCCTTATAGCAAGGCAATCCTAGTATTCCTGCCTGGCATCGCGGAGATACGAAGACTTCATGACATGTTGACTGGCCACCGTACATTCACGAGCGGATGGTGTATCTACGCTTTGCACTCTACCATTGCTACAGATGAGCAGGAACGAGCCTTTCTCGTCCCTCCACCTGGTGTCCGCAAGATCGTTCTCGCTACAAATATCGCGGAGACTGGTATCACTATCCCTGATGTTACGTGCGTCATTGACACAGGAAAGCACAAAGAGATGAGGTTTGTAACTTTCTTTGACTGATACATACTCAACGCTGACAGTTCTCAAGGTTTGATGAGCGACGCCAGCTTTCCAGACTTATTGAAGCATTCATCTCCCGAGCGAATGCAAAACAACGGCGTGGACGAGCAGGTCGGGTCCAGAAAGGCCTCTGCTTTCACCTCTTCACCAAGAATCGCCATGATAACATCGTAAGTGAGCGTCAACGTGTCAATATTTAGGGTTCTCAGCCTCCTCCCAGCCACTTTTTCAGCTTATTTAGTGTGGTACATAAGACCGCTCCAGGGGAGCTTGGGGGGGGGAATCAATCCATTCTACACATCCAATACCTGATATTTTGACACAACGTCCACAGTACTAGGCTGACATTTGAGCAGATGCCTGAGGAACAAACTCCTGAACTGCTTCGGCTTTCCTTACAAGACCTTGTCCTACGCGTCAAAATCTGTAAGCTTGGCGGCATTGAGAAAACAATCTCGGAGGCTCTCGATCCTCCTTCAGCAAAGAACATAAGGCGTGCTATAGATTCCCTTGTCGATGTGAAAGCCCTTACAGCGGCAGAAGATCTGACGCCTCTGGGACGCCAGCTTGCAAGACTGCCGCTTGACGTATTCCTAGGCAAGCTGATTTTGCTTGGCGCCATTTTTGGGTGCCTTGATGCAATGCTCACCATTGCCGCCATCCTTTCCTCCAAGTCGCCCTTTTCAGTATCCATGGGGACTATATCGCAAGCGGATTTGGCCCGGCAAGCTTTCAGGAAGGGCGACTCTGACCTTCTCACAGTCTACAATGCTTACTGCGCATGGCGGCGAGTGTGTGGCGGCTCGACTGCAATGTCCGAACAGCAGTTCTGTCAGAGGAAATTTATGAGCCAGCAGACATTATCGAACATTGAAGATACGAAGGCGCAGCTTACTACGTCTTTGGCTGACGCTGGGTTCGTAACCCTGAGTGAGGCCGAGAAAGCATCCCTGAACAAAGTCCGATATTGGTCCCGGAAGCGAAGCTTCGTCGAACTACCTGATCGCTATAATAGCAATAATAACAACGATTTGATACTCAATTCCGTCATCGCTTGGAGCTTCTACCCCAAGCTCCTTAGACGAGAAGGCAAAGGCTGGAAGAACATCGCGAACAACCAGATGGTCAGCTTGCATCCCACGTCGGTCAACAAAGGCGTCGAGCGTCCACCGCAATGGCTGTCTTTTTACCATATCATGCAATCCAGCAACAAGTTCTATAATGCCCACGAGACAAGTCCGGTGGAGAGCTTTGCGGTTGCTCTCGTCTGCGGGGAAGCGGAGTTCAAGATGTACTCGGGGGTCATAGTGGTGGATGGCAATCGGATTCGCTTTGCCCTGGATGAGTGGAAGACGTTCTTGGCTCTCAAGGCTTTGCGCACCCAGATCAGGCAGATAATGACACAGGCGTTCCGCAGTCCTGGACGTGGTTTGTCAGCGCAGCAGCAGGGGTGGCTAGATGTGTGGCAAAAGATTTTCGCGGATGTAAAAGCAAGGTCTTAGTATCTTACCTGGCACATAACCGTTAGCTTTAGTGTTATGCAATGTTTCGCTTTGCCGGGAGCACAAGTAATTACGGCTCCGATTTGTCGAAATTTGTCAAAGCTTGGGCCAGTGACAGCTCTCAAGAGCCAATAACATTAAATTCCAGCCGCTAATTCAAGACTTCCAGCCTCCGATCATCTTAATCTCTTTTGCGCTTTGCCTTGAATCTTGGGGATCTGATCCTCTAATATATCATGTTGAGTGAAGCTTCGCCCTTCGAACGCCTATTCGTCAACATAAACGAGCCAATCTCAGTGTACATCCGATTGAATCTTAGGGATCTGACCTTCTAGTATATCATGTCGAGTGGAGTATCCCCCACAACGAAAGCCGGGCTCGACTCCGCGGATCCCTCAATCTCCTCCAATCTCACAATCTTCTTTCCTCTCAAACTCTCCTCCCAAGAGTTGCTAGCCCTCTACAACACCTCCCCACAGTGTGAGCACCTCACAGTCACGGTGTTGCAACAACCTTGTCCGACGCCCAGACCTGGTAGACTTATTCCGCTCCCGCCCTTCCCCCGCTTGACACACCTCCACCTCACCGCCCCGGACCATGGTTCTTTTCACGCTCTCCTCTCCTTCCGCCACGCGCTCCAGAGCGCACACGTACCGCTTCTCTCCCACCTCACCATCCACAACCTCTCCCTCCAGGGCATCCTGGCCCTGCGCTGGGGCAGCTTCACCTCCTTCGGCGATGCGGGCTGGACGGGTGGGAACGTGTGGCACGGGTTGAAAGAGCTAGATCTAAAGCTCATGGTGTGGTGGGAAGACGAAACGCAAGCGAAAGCGCCGCCCACCTCCCACAGTGAAGCCGAACGGTGGGAGACGGAGCAGCAGGGGTCTGGACGACGACGACGACGCAGACAGGATTGGCGCACCTGCACCCGAGTCCTGCACGACTGGCTCGCCTGCTTCGCCGCCCACGGCCAGCTGCGCACGTTCCGGTTCGAATGGCTCGGCGGCGAAGGACCGAACCCGGTTCTGCTCGACGAAGTGGTGGCGACGGACGGGGAAAGGGAATGGTTCAGCGCGCCGGGGATCCGCTGGACGGGGCTGAGGGAGCTCTGGCTTGGGAACGTGGTCGTCTCGGCGGCGAATGTGCGGCGGTTGAGGGAGAGGATGGCGGGGTTGGAATTGCTCGTGGTGCCGCCGGAGTGCCTCACTGTCGATATCGTTGGCGTGGGCATCAGAGTGGACGGAAGGATGTGGGTCGGAGTCTCCCTTGAGGATCTCCCTGTAGGAGAAGGGGAGGAAGTGGTTCCTGCTGCCCTTGGTCCCTCGTCGGTAGCAGCAACGAGGGGGAGTGACCGTGAGAGTCTGACGTCCGAGGATAGAGCGTCCATGGTATTGCCTTTCATGCTGGATATTCCATATGAAGATTCTGCGTAGTCGTAGCCAGAGGCACTGCTTTCTACGCCATTCGGCAGGTGTTGAGCCAGCCGTCGTGCAAAGCGCAATCTTTACCGGAGTACTCCTAGCTAGAACAAAAGCATTGATTCCGTCCCAGTGTCATTGGCACTGAAAGCGATCCTCTCCATGAATCCCTATAAACGTATGCAAGAATCCTATACCATGCGCTGGAGTGCAGAGAAACAAGCCGACCGGCAAAACCATGGAAGATTGTCCTAAGCGAGACGCGCCAAGCATAAACAAATCTGCACTCAAAATCACAAGTCGGGAACCAACCCATCAATTCCTCCACTGTACCGTCCTACACCGTCCCTACCCAACTCTTCGCCACAGTCTTTTCCTACAAAACAGCAGCTTCTCTCCGGAAGAGCTCGACTATCGGCAGCCTGAAGACGGGCGCCGAAAGGAGTGAAGCTGAGGGAGTGAGGTGAGCTCACTTGCCGATTCACCTTGGGCCATTTGAGCTCAGACATTCATTCAGGATCAACCACAACCTCTCGGACCTTCTATAGGCAAGTCGTTGACCGTCCTTCCTGTATTATTCATCTTTCCTTTCAACCAACAGCTTGACGCAGGTTAAGGGGTTTGTCCCATGCCAATGCAACAAGTCGCGAGGACAGAAGACCAAGACTGACCTCAGAGCAGAGGTTTCTTACCTTTAAGAAGCAACAAGAAGAAGAAATAGGAAAGTGCTTCAAGCACAAGAGACAAGTAAGTTACCCACTTCCCATGTCTTCTTCATGGCTGCCGTCCCTTAATTTGTTGACGATCTCGCTGACAGAGCCTAGGTCATGCCACGACCTCTGAAATTCGGAAGAGCGAAGCAGTCTTCCGAGGGGCAGAAGACCGACGAACATCTCATTCCGTCTCCAGAATTCCCAGGGGATTCAACACCTGCAGCGGTAGAGCTCCCAATGTAATGCTTCTCCATCTCTAGAAGAACCAAAGTTCCCACGACTAAAAAACTTACAGGACACTAAGCGTCGGAGGTTTCCTCTACCAGAGAGTGGATGTGAACCATATAGGTGACGCAACAATGGCAATGTCAGTCCATTCTTCTTGCAATTCTGCTGATCGAAGCTGACAGGATCGCAGGAATGGCTATCAGGATGGACCTAGCTCAGCAAGCATGCTCCAAGAACTTGACCCACCAAACGGGTCCCCAGAATTGGCGTCAGAGCCTACGACACAGACGCTCCAGCCCACGACCACAGCTTCCTCGCCGCCAGCACTGCGAAAGCCAAAGCGCGATTCAAACATGCTTCGCGAGCTCGAGGGTTACAATCAGTCTCCAGAGCCCAACTCAGACTTTGAGCAAGAAAGCCTCCGGCCAAAGACTGCGCGTTCTTCAATATCAAAGCCACTAGGCGAACCCCTAATGCTCCGCGAGATCGCGGCACATAACCTGTCTCCAGAGCCTGATTCAGAGCCTAATGTAAGACAAATCTGCAATTTGATGCAAGATTGGCGTGGCGCACGCTTGACACGCAGCGCAAGCAGAGACGTTGAAAATTTTGTCAAGGGCAAGCCCTCAGTGCCGAGGAAAAGCCTGAACCTAAACACGCTCATGCTGGCCGAGTTCAGTGGTATAGAAAAGGGAACAAAGACATTCTATGCCGAAGACAGTATCAAACTCGAGGCCTCTTCGTCCAAGAGGCAATCTGAATTCAAGATGGAGTCGGACTTCCTAGACGAGGAAGAGAATGAAGAGGAGTATTTGCCGAAGAAAATCAGAACGAATGGTCGGAGCCATCGTCAATCAATCCTGACGCGTGGAAAAATGCCTAGGCCGGTGGAAAGCATCATGGAAAATAGCCATCAGACACAGAAGCTGGTATCGAAATCCGCGCGGCTGACGTGGGACAATCAAAAAGGTCAGTCGCCTTTTCCTTTCGTCAAGCGCTAAATTTAAGCGAACCGGCTGTTCACCACCCAGGCATCCATATGATCTTCAGGTTTTCATGTGGTTAGTACGCTGACTTTGCTTTGGCAACAGGGAGAATCAATGAGATTGTTAGATCACCTCGATACAACCCACATCCCTCACAGCAGGAGCTGGGTGCGCAAGGGCGGAAGAAGCCGGCCTACCATGCCACAGCCGAAGTTCCGGAAGGCTTCGAAGGCGCTTTCCATACGGAGAATGGCTTATACGTCTTCACCCCTACGGCAGCTGCTTTTTCGGATTTCTGTCGCTTCTTAAAAGATGTCGAGGAGATTGCTGGTCGCAAAATGGGTGCTGTCAAGGTCATCGTACCTTCCGAATGGCAAGTTTTCTTTGATGGATCCCTCAACCTATCTGACTTTTGAACAGTCTAAGACAGACCCCGTCCCTAGGCAGAGGGAGATTGCCCAAATCGCCTAGCATCAAGACCATGAAGGTCACCATGAGCTTGGCCAACGATGATGAAGAAGACCCTTCGAAGTTTTACAACATATCCACATCAAATGACTCAACTTCCCTTGAGGCCGATGAGTGGCTGTCTATGATTCAGGGCGATAAAGACAGTATCATCAAGAAGCGCGCAATCAGCGCAGAAGCCATCAGTCGCAATGATGTCTGGAAAGACAGTCATATTCTTAGGCCATATCCCGAGAGGAGAATGATCCGGCGTGGTCAGAGGCAGGACGGAGCTGTGACTTGCGCCTTAAATGAGCCAGGTATGACGAACCACCATCTTTAAAGAAGTTGGCAAACTTGACATACGAACGGCCACTGACCGTTCCTTCACAGCGACTCCTAGGTTGCGAGCCGCTCTGAAGTACAGAGATCCAAACATTGAAAACTTCTTCGGCAACCGCTTCGCGTCTTCTCGATCGACTCAGTCAGGCATCAACAAGTCTGTCTTCCACATCGTTGGTGGTCCCGGTCCACTGTCTCCATTGCAGATGAACAAGTATGCCGCTTACTCGCTCAATTACCATCACTCTGGTGCTCCCAGAACCTTGACGGTGACCCTACCAGAGCATCACCCGAAGCTTGAAGAAGCAAATCATGCCACGCAAAACAACGGAAATCCATCCGGTCGACCTCGTAAGTCACCAACGTGCAGTCAATTTGTCGGGCATCAGAAAATGTATATGCCACATGCGACGTTGTCGTTATGTGACGTCGACTATACAGAAGTGGTCCAGCACCAAGGGGAGATGGTGATTACGTTCCCATATGCATACCATCAAGTATATGCCTCTGGACCAAATATCACAGAAGAGATTTTGTACGCCAGCGACCGCTGCAAGGTGTTCCACCGAGAGAGCCTTTACCAACACTGTAATCGTAAATGTGCTATCGAGCAGCCCGACGATTTCGACCTGAAGGGGGTCTTCTCAAACACTTTGAGCAGCCCACGAAGCGGCCGCGTTCGTCGCTCAGGCCTGGAGCCTCCCTCTGTTTCTCTTTCACCGAGCCAATCGCCTGAGGCCAGTACCTCCCAAGAGCGTGGTACTAGTGGTGGCCCATCCAAGCGTATGTCAGGTCTCAAAGCCATAGATTGCTTCTCTGATGACGGCGATTGGATTGATCCCTCGGCCAAAGTATCAAGACTTCAGCCAATAAAACAGCGCAAGGCTACTGTTATGACATCCAACCCTCACAAACCAGATATATGGGACCCGATTCACGCCTTCAACGACTCGCATCGCCCAGCAGACGATGACGATGGCAGCCCTATCGGTGGCATACGTCCACGAGATTTGGCGACCGGTCGTCTGCTGATGCCGCATGAATGGCGTACGTCCAAGAGGAAGCATGACAATGAATCCGATGAGGCTCCTCGCAAGCAAAGCCACCGTCATTGATACTTTCTCGGGTCCTCAACAACATGCAACGATACATTATCTTTCTCCACACGTACGACCGCAATTTCGATTTTCCGCTCTTTTACCCTTCGAATACACGCACTTGAGCATACAATAACACTTTTTCAATTCACCGTAAAGCAGCATACTTATCGGTTCGTAGCCATTGGATCAAGTACGTTTTTTTGTGCAGGTCATGGCTAGATTGTCTCCGTTCCGAAGTAGAGTCCGGCCAGATCGACGCATGATTGGCTATTTGATCCCCATAAGGCATCACTATCACCAGTATCCACACCCATCGTTGAGCGAATCCGCTCTTCAGGATAGTGTACAATATTTTTCATTGTCATAGCAAATTCCACTCAATCAATGAATTCTTTTCCAACAAGTTCGTGTCCTCCATGGCCCTCCCTTGCTTTTCCCCCTCTCGTATCCACAATTGCCATCTCAGTCAGATGAAGGTCTTCCAGATCGAGATGATAACACTAGTTGTGCGTGGGGTGAGTAGTAGAGCAGAGCGGACGTTAAGAAGCGGTGAAAATCTAGTTTAGCACTACTTGAGTCAGGAGCCAAGAAAAGTGGGGGCGGGCTCCGAATCGTGGGCAAACAGCATGGATTTTCGACGAGCATGTTAGAGTGAAGAGAAGTACTTTGGCCTGACATCGCATCCCATTCGCCGGGAATATACACTACCAGTGCCTGTATAGACTGGCCGTTTTCCGCTGCTTCTCTGGCCTGTGCACTGAATGTCCCACCAAGCCATCGTCGTTGAAGCAACATTGATCTAGACTGACTCCATGGATAGAGTTCTGCGAATTGCTGTCATTTAGTCTTTCATATACGGACCCGCTCCTTAGTTACTACTGTTTTTGGAATTGGAGGAAAAATAATCATCGCATTGCTCTGGTCCCATTGCCGCTGTCTACATTTCTGTTGCGTGGATGAATGGTCTTTTCACAGAGGGTTGTCCAGCATCGATAAGCTTCTGCCACTGGAGCACCAGAGACCGATTTCTCTCGGGTAGGCCGCCTGAGCAACGCAGACCCAGGAAGACCGTCGTCATATCTTCGCTGAAGTAATGTCCCGCACAGCCGATGGCAACGTCTTCGCCGACCTCTCCGGTACCTCCAATTCCACCACAGATAATCCATACGATGCATTGCTCGAAGCATGCAAACAAGAACCGGTGAACCACATGAATCGAGCATACGTATGGCTGAAGAGCTGATGGCCCCAGAAACAAATTCAACTTCGCTATCAGACGCACCGTGAGACTCGGAACGACCAGCAAAGAGGCAAACTGCTCTCTACGGAGTTCTCGGGATTTATAATAGACGGGGTTTTGCACAAGCTAGTCAACCCAGACACAAATCCAGGATACGTCGATCCGAGGAATTGCTTGGTTTTTTGGGCAAGGCCCCCAAAACGTATTCTGCAGCTCGTGGAAAATTTGCAGAAGCGATTACTTGAATATGCACCCAGTCAGTTGTCGACCACTGCTTATTTGTCACATGCTCATTGCTGCAGGTCTCTGGCTTATGCCCATCGGCTGTCTTCACATGACCGTCCTGGAAATCACGCATTCCAAAACAGAGGCTGAGATTGAGCATCTCGCGAACATCATGGAGGGTAAGATACATGAAATTACAGACTTTACGTACGATCATCGAGCCCGACTTGTCAAGCCTATGCTCAGCTACGACGCTGCAGCGATTGCCTTGAGCTTTCTGCCGGCCGCTGGGGAAGGCTTGGCAGGAGAGAAAGCCGCGGATGCTGATGCTTACACTTATCACCATCTACGCAGAGACATGTACGGTCTTTGCAAATCTTCTGGCGTCGAAGTGGCTTCTCGCTACGTTGTCCCATCGTCTCATCTTACCATCGCACGCTTTGTCACTCAAAGGGACATCTCGAGCAAAGATGGCACCGGCGTTGATCGTGGGAACATCGAACGATTTGTTGGAAAGCTAGAAGAGATCAATGCAGAGCTGCGGTCTCAGTACTGGTCTGCAAACAGCTTGACCAACGAAGGGAGCTGGACTGTGGGAGAAGAGAAAGGACTGGTTTATCGGAAGGGGGCTTTGTGGTACGGTGGTGGGCAAACTCATCATGAGGGCAAGGGCTTCGACTTCGACCAAGATTAAGATCTGAGGCATGATGCTCCACTAGATCTCCTTTGCGCAATGTGCCCGGCAATCACCGCACTCTAGACTATACATAGAAGCATAGCGTAGAACGGCTTGGATGAAGATAAATGAAATTCCTTTCGATACAATGGCAACCAAATCACGATGGTTCCAGATTTTTTGTCCAAGAAAATGGCTGGTCCTCGGATATTTGCCACCCAAAACTAGCGCCTCGGCACAGATCCGAGCCCACACTCGAAATCGGAACCCTCATGGGCGCTCACCATAACCACCACCACTACACCAAAATTCAACACACCCCGTCCTACGAAAGCTAGACCACACCTGAAACACAGCCCAAGATGGTAAGTCTCTCCAATCGCCCACTACATTTCTGCCAGTCGCTCCTGCAGGCCTTTGCGGGAAATGGCAAAGAGGTGCAAGGCAAGCTCACGCCGAGGGCCTTTGGGGGAGGAAAAGGGGGGGGGGTTACATTAGAATTGAATTATGGGAGGATGGATTCGATGAGCAAGATCTGAAAGAAGTTATTAGCACAGGCGAGAGCAGGAGCCTCCTTGCGATCCAGCACCTCCGCCAACGACTGTTCTGAAGAGGAGGAATATCAGCACCGAAGGCACCGTACACTTGCACTGTGGACCGCGAACCATCTTGTTTTTTTTTCTTTTGCCAGCCGTACCACTGCTAATGTGTCTATTCTCTAGGTGAACGTACGTGCTTTTGGAAACAGTCCTTCCCTCCCTCCCTCCTCCTCCTCCTCTTCAACGCAACCTCGAATCTTGAGAGTTTTACCTCTCGAAACATCTACACCCCCCCCCCTCTCTCTCTCGCTTACGGAAAACCCTGACAATATAAAAATTTACAAAATCCAGGTTCCCAAAACCCGCCGCACCTACTGCAAAGGCAAAGAATGCAAAAAACACACCCAGCACAAAGTGACCCAATACAAAGCCGGCAAGGTAACCCAATTCCTTCCCCCTTCTCCCCCTCCCCCATTCCCCCTTTCCCTCCCCCGTTCCCCCTCCCCCGTTTCCCCTTCCCACCTCCCACCCCTCTACACATCACCTCACTCCACCACTAACGCCCACACACAACAGGCCTCCTCCGTCGCCCAAGGCAAGCGCCGCTACGACCGCAAGCAGTCGGGCTACGGCGGCCAGACGAAGCCCGTCTTCCACAAAAAGGCCAAGACGACCAAGAAGGTGGTGCTCCGGCTCGAGTGCACGAATTGCAAGACCAAGGCCCAGCTCAGCCTCAAGCGCTGCAAGCACTTCGAGCTGGGAGGGGATAAGAAGACCAAGGGGGCCGCGTTGGTGTTTTAGAGGCGGGGCTGGGGGTGGGACATGGGGAGGGGGGGAGGGAGGGGGATGGGGATGGGGACGGGGATGGGGACGGGGAGGGAGAGAGAGGGAAGGGGTGGGGGGGCATGTGCTGCTGCTGGATATGGTTGCTCTGCTATGGCATGGCTCTATGTGAGATGATCTCATAATGGAAACGGAGGCGTAGAAATCTTTGAAGCATCGAGGGCAGATTTGTGGCTTCTTCTCCGGGACTGTGACTGTACAGCTTCAATCGACTCATCTTCTTGAGACATGTCCTACCCTTGTAAAAGACGCTCGCCGAATCAACGCCAATGTCCCTCTCTAGCGATATCCCGTGAGTCGAACCTGTCACATGCTATTGGGGGTATTTACCCTACGCGCTTCCTTCCTCCGTAGACAATTTGCCCTGCCGCTTTGCCTTGTTCTTGCCGAACTTCCACCAGGGACTCTTTGCAACTTCTTCGTCGACAGCGCCATCTCCATCCGCGACATCCATCCTGAACCTCCGCACAGTCCCTACATCACTGCCTTTGCCATCATCATCATCATCATCATCGTCATGAAAGCCGACCCGACCGTTCTTCCGCAAGATACGCGGGGTGACACGTCGTATCAAGCCGCGCAAGCCACTGCGTGCTTTGTCGATTTTTTCGTATTCACGGCGGCGGGTGGATGGCAGGGTCCAGTCAATGTTGGCGGCGGGGACGTGGTTTGAGTATTGGTGAGGGTTCTGCGAGCTCTCGTTGATGAGATCATTGGCGGTCGAGACCGATGTGCCTGCCGTTGTAGGACGTGACAGCGTGGGTAGGCTGCTTGACTTCTTCAGGCGCTCTTCGGCTTGCATGCCCGAGAAGACGTCGTCGCGAAGGTCTGAGAATGCTTGAATGGACTGGAGAGCCTGTCTGCCGTCACGAATGACAGTCGGGGAAGGCCAAGTGGCGGTGTTTTTCCTTCGATTCAGACGAGCAGGTCGGCTGAGCGGAGCCCCAGCTAGCTGGGCGACCTTGAAAGAAGAGCGTCTGGAAGAAGAGGCTGAGGGACGAGTCGATGCTGGTGCCCGACCTTCGCGTCTGGAGGAAGAGACTGAAGGGACCTGCGAAGATGGAGCAGTCGAGTTGCGTCTGGTAGAAGGTCTGGTGGAGGTTCGATGTGAAGTTGTAGGCCGGGAGGAGGACTGTGGGGTGGTGGAACTCTGACGTCTGCTGCCTCGTTGTGGAAACAAGAGTGGGTTTGGTCTCTTCGGCGAGTCTTGTTCCTTGCGTTTCCCTAGAGCTTGCTGAAAGTGTGGCTTCGGTGTCGTCTCTTCTCTTGCGGTCCGGAAGCTGGCATTCGACGATCTAGAGGGAGAGATACCAGCAGTCAGGGCCGCTAGCCTTTGCTCCAGTTCGTCTATCTTGTTGTCGAGGGCGTCTCGAGGCATCTGCTCCACATTGCCAGCTGTGCCCTGGTCTGCACTGGGAGATCTGCCTGGGCTCATCTCCATAGCTTGGATAGATGTGTCCATCTGCGCAAGATAAAGACTGGTCTTGGCTGGAAGTTTTGTGTTGGTCGACAGTGTCTGGGATTGAAACGTGTACCGCCGAGCAATGACCGTCTTGACATGCAGGTATCAAATCCGCCAGAATGTTTATATCTTCACCAGGGAATATCTCTGACAAGTATTGGTTATTGCATGATTAAGAGAGCCATTACAAGATTATATCAGACACGGTCTGCAGGAGTTAAAAGGCAGTTCAAAGGCAGGATTCCATGACTTAATAAGATGAGAACTCGTGCTTGATCAAACAAAGGCAGTGTGCACACAAGAAGAGACTAGACTCAGACGGAAAGACATATCCTCTCAACCGTCAAAAATCATTGAAGTTTGAGAAAGCCCAGCAAAGAAGCTTCGAAGGGCGGTTGTTTCAGTGGCAGGATTGGAATCTGGAGAGTGAGGCATGCTCATGAACGTTCAAACACATCACACGGTGTGAGGTGGTGTTTCACCCCTCGTAGAACCATTGGTACAAAATTAGTAAACATTATTCCATCCAAATACTGTCATTCGATACAGCATGTGGAGACGCTATTGGAGGCTCTAAAGTTAGCACCTGATTCCCAGTGTCACACCGCTCAATCCGCTCCTCTCCGCCTTGGCGGAGCACATCTGCCCGAGGCATTGGAAAAGGAGGTCTGAGATACTGCCATTGAAGCGACACAATCACTGGTCTATTACAGCCAAGTGAATAGAAGTTTTTACAGTGGAAATGGAAAAGGAAGGCGTTGTAAGGGAAGGAGTGGGAGATGGGGCGGGAAGGATCTACGGTCTACCGCATCAGGCGGCCAAGAGGTACTTGACTAGAGCAAATGCGAAATGGTTGGGAGAAGCCACAAGAATTCCGAGTACTGGAACGTCCTTGTGAGATCATTCTGGAGTATTGTATCTAGATTCTACATAGTCTGTTTTATATACGTGGCGCTGTAAGACCGCTGGCCCGCGTTCAAAACAAGCCAGGGCTTCAATTTTCATGAAGATGCTTGGGTATCCGTGGCAGCAACAGCCATATACCCAATAGGACAGCCAGTAATGCTAGGACAATAGGCTGCAGAGTTTGCACGCCTCTGGCATTTGCTATTGCTCCAACAGCAAAGGGAAGTACGGCAGCTCCCCCACCACCCACAGCAGCAGCGAAACCAATGGCAGCCACATGTAGTTCCTGTGGCAGCAGCTTGGTTGCCATTATAACGGTAGATGGAAACAAAGGGCCTATGAAGAAGCCAACGAGAGCAATGGCAACGGCAGAGACGATAAACTGAGGCACAAGCCAAAACAGTAGCTCAAGCCCGAGAGAGCAAACAATGTAGATGGCAACAGCAAGTCTTTCGCCAATCTTGGGAGTAATGAACCCGAGAGTCACCCGTCCAATGGTGATGCCGAGCCAGAAGCCCGTGGCTGTCATACCAGAAGCGAAAGGTTGACCGTGGCGGATACGTATCATGAAGGTGACGATCCATCCACCCAAGGAGACCTCCGTTCCCACATAGGCAAGCAGGAATGCCGCGCAAATCCAAGTGACCCTCTGTTTCAAAGCCAGCCTTGTCTTACCCTTCTCATCGCTGTCGGCAGTACTGTTGTCATCACGGTATTTCAGCCCCGTCTCTTTCCAGAATGCCCAGGTGCCTCCACAGATCTCCAACGTCACAACACCAATCATAATGTACTCGAATTTCCACCATCCCAGATGGCCCTTCGTGATCATAGCGGTAGCTATTAGCGGACTAATTGTTGCTCCAAGCCCATAGCAGCCATGCAGCAATCCCAAAAGCTGGTTCGTATGGTCCAATGTGCCAATCCAAGCATTCCATGCCGCGTCAAGAAGTCCGTTGCCGACCCCTGCAAGCGCAAGGATAGTCACCACGGCGGGATATGGAGGGTGCGTAGCAATGACAACGTAAGCGATGATTCTGCATAAAGGTGCGAGAATGGCAATCCCACGTCGGCCACCAAGGCGATGTAGATTGTCGCTAAACAGGGCGGCGAAGGTGTAGCCGGCAAAAGGAGACAAGAAGACGAATGAAGTGACGGTGTAGGAGAGGCCATAGTCTGCTTCGATCTTAGGGAATCAGTACTCAGCATCCACTGCCCAATTGGCTGCTTCATTGATTGCTTACATATGGTATCAATGCACCGTAGGAGCCATCATTCATTCCAAAATTGATGAACGCAAAGAAAATGGCAGCCAGACGGTATGTATTGATCCGTGGGCTGTTCCACGTTTGCTTAGTCTCCACGATATGGCTAGCCACTGGTCGAGCGAGTTCTGAATTCCCACGAATTGGCGTTTGCAAGGAAAGTATGTGGTCTTTGGAGGACGGCAGAGCGGCCATTTCGATCACGGTAGTACTGGTGGCCATGTCGACCCTGCACAGCGACGCTGCCGTCCAAGTTTGAAGCTGCGAGTGGATTCTTCGTCGAATTGTTGGGCTCAACACTCAAAAGGCTCGTGCCCTCCATTGTGGAAGAAAGGCGAGAACCTAGCGCGGAAGCGAAGATTTTATGTAAGAGCTTGAATATCAGGAATGGTGAGTCGTAGAGATGGAAAATATACCAGATTGACTCTGGTGTCCCTAGTAAAGCTTGGTGCCGTTATCATGTCAGGCTCGAATGAGAAGATAGAAAACAGCTACACCATTGTATCAGCGCCATTAGGAATCGAACCTCAATACCATCAGATACCACCAGCGAACAGAATGCTGACTTCTTCGAGGTTGCAACCGACCTGAAAGGATGTTCCGGAGGAAGCACACCCCGGCGATGGGGGGCAAGAAGACAGCACTGATCACGGGCTGCAGCCCAGGTGGCATAGGCTATGCCTTGGCACTGCAATTCCACTCCAAAGGGCTCCATGTCTTTGCTACAGCTCGCAATGAAAAGGCAGTCGCAGACCTCAAAGCTCTAGGTATCGAAGCCTTGCAGCTCGAAGTTACTTCTCCAGAGAGCATTGCTGAAGTCAAGCGGCACATTTCCGATCGATCCAACGGCTCCTTGGACTATCTGGTCAACAATGCTGGACGCAATTATACTGTTCCAGCTCTGGATGTCGACTTTCCCGAGGTCCAAGCCACATTTGAGACCAATGTCTTCTCAGTAATGCGGATCTGCCAGGCCTTCGCCCCTCTCCTTATCCAAGCAAAGGGCACCATAGTCCAGATCGGTAGCGTGGCTGGGGAAATTCCCTACGTCTTCGGCTCTGTGTACAACGCCTCCAAAGCAGCTCTCCACGCCTACAGCGATACTCTCCGTCTTGAGCTCGCGCCTTTCGATGTCAATGTTATGGTCGTGGTGACGGGTGGTGTCAGAAGCAACATTGCCAGGACCCATCGAGAGCTTCCGGAAGGTTCCTTATATCACCCGCTCAATGAAGAATATCAGAGGAGACAGTTACATTCACAGGAGGGGGCTATGGATGGTACAATCTATGCAAAGGGTGTGGTTAAGGCAGCGCTGGGGACCAAGCCCTCAAAATATTTGTGGAGAGGGCATCAGGCCTGGAACGTCTGGCTGCTCCTCAGGTTGATGCCGAGAATGTTCTGGGACTACTATTTCACTAGAGTATTCAACTTGGCCAAGCTTGCGAAATCTGTCAAGACACAAAGAAAGAATTTATGAAATAAGACTCAAATTTTGACGTCGGTTTGGGCTATCAACCTAGGAAGATCTGTCATTCATGACTGTAGTCTTTTACTAAAGACCGTAAGACCGTCAGATAACGGGAACCCCCATGGGCCATATCGTTTCGGTCGATCTTTCAGGGGATTGTGTCAACTCAATTGCCTATTTTTCTGGTACCTTGTCTGGTGACTGCCTGCTTTCTACCAACAGACTTTTGATGCTGACCCAAAGTTTAGGGGCACTGCCCCCAGAAGTCAACCCGGAGAACGAAATGCCGCCCGCTCATTATCATTACATTGAATTCGAAGCGATCTTGCGATAAGCGATATTCAGGTCTAAACAATCATAGAGGAAGTTTCGTCTTGCACCTTACTCAAGCTATGGCGATACGTGCGCTCGAAATAGAATATACTTATCCTGCCTCGTACCCCATGCCGAAGGCTAACATCTTTGGTCAAGCGCTTTTCTCACTATCCTTTTCAAACTTTGGTTCAAAGAGCGTCGAGCATCTACGATTCTCATACCGTTCTCGAAGAGCCGAACAAGGATCCTGATTTGCCTGTGTTGGATGGAAATTTCTTGTTCTACCGTCTCTCATTCGAAGAAGACAGTGAATCAACCCTCAAAAGCTTGTGGTTTGAGAAGAGCTGGCATGACTTCGAGAAAAGCTACGGTACTCATCGTTAGTACCCACCAAAGAAACTTGCAAAGTCATTCATATCCAGAATTGTGCGGGTGGTTTATACCTCTCTCTTCTGTAAGCTGAAGAATCTCTTCGATAATTTCGTCAGTGATGGCTTTTATTCCACTCCTCCAGAAGAGAACGTCAACTGCACCATCACATGGACTTCAGACCTGACAGAGAAGGACCATAGGATGTTCTTGGATTACAAGGTCGCAACAGACGATGTTGACAGGAGATACATCGATTCACCAGGCTTTAATCATCATGAATGGGCGCCAACTGGGACTTTGCTTCAGCAGAATGAGACCCCAGCCGTCATTTTCGCAAATCATACGACTGGTTCTTATTGTTTTGCCGGTGCCTGTAGATTGGGACGTTCGGGTCTGGACTGTCCGAATAAAGTTTCAATTGCACCAGGTATCACTCTCAGACGGAAAAGTGTGTGGAATATTTCAGATTAGGATGGAGACAATAGGAGAGATGCAACCTGTCACCAGTGTTGGTGTACCAGAATTAATGAGATGATACCCTCCAGATATCAACCTCACTGTGGATGCCTGGTAATCTCTAGCTTCAAGGGTTACCAACCATCGTCAAGCGCCATTGAGTGACCCCGCCTTCTCTAGTCGCACCGCTCAACTTCTTTCTCCACAACAGACAACAATGCTTTCATCTGCGCAATAGCGGCCATGAAGATCACCCAGGCATGTCATACAATCTCGGCAGTCTCTCACGAGAGGCGATGAACTGACGTTGCATCCACAGCTCTACACCTACCCTATTAAGTCCCTCCGCAGCGTTCCTCTCACGACAGCCAACGTCACATCCCATGGGTTTCCCTCCGACCGCCGATTCATGCTCATCAAGGTTCACAATGGAAGCCCATCCTCGCCCCGCTACAAAAATCACGTCAACGGCAATCTGGAGAACATGACCATCACGTTTTACCCAGAGCTAGCACTCTTCCTCCAGAGCATTGATACCTCAAAGGCGACATTCATAGTTACCTACAATCCTCCAGATGGAGCGAGCAAGAGCTTGGAGATTCGCTTAGAGCCTGAGGTGGCAACCCTGGAAGAGATGGATGTGAGACTGCACCAGAGTCCTGCCAAAGCGTACAAGATGCCCGAAAGGGTCAATGCTTGGTTTTCTGAGTGTCTTGGGTATAATGTGATACTGGCATACCTCGGGCCGAATAAGCGGCCGGTGCTCGGGAATTTGTCACCCAGAGTGGCACAGAATGGTGGCGCTATGAATAAGTCATGGCTTTCGAGCATCAAGGGGAGTATTCCAAGCCTTATAGCCGGTAAGACCTTGGAGGAAGAAGGCATTAGCTTCGCAGATGTTGCTGCCTACCTCGTCATTACAGAAGAGTCCTTGCGTGATGTCGATTCTCGACTGCCAGACGGTACACGAATGGACGTCACAAAGTTCCGACCAAACATCGTCTTATCAGGGGCCGGAGACCCATACGATGAGGACTACTGGGGCAGCATTACAATCAACTCCCACAATAGAAAAGAAAACGCCCACGAAAGACAGGAGAATAGTGGGCTCATAGACATCGCCTTGACACAGAACTGCGGAAGATGCGTCAGTATCAATGTGGACTATTCAACTGGCAAATCTGGAACTGGGGAAGCAAATGTACTCAAGACGCTGATGAAAGACCGGTATGTATACTATCGCGACCAATTCTCCCCTATTCTGGACCACTTTCGGGGCTGGAAGCCCTGTCTCGGAAGCAAAAGAGCAATACTGACTACGAATTGTTGATAGGAGGGTAGACAAGGGCAACAAGTATAGCCCGATATTTGGACGATATGGGTTCTTGAAGGGGGCAGGGGCTGGGCAGGCGATTGCAATTGGCGACGAAGTCACGGTTTCAAAGATCAACAAGGAACGGACTACATTTGGTAGGTCATCAATTCGTGATCAATGAAGAGCTCAGCTAACATGAAGTTAGAATGGCCAGGAATGGGAAGCTGAACGAATAGACCAAGCGATAACCAAGAATGCTCCTTAGGTGCGGCCTAGTCCCAGCTGTTACCACCACCAATGCCTATTGCACGTTAGCTGTCGACCAGACAGATTAATTTGTAGGGAACAGACCTTGGCCTTCTTCATCATCGCCAACTTCCCTCTCCCTTCCGCCGGATCGTTCCGAGCGCTCACCATCCTGGTCGTCACGCTGGCCATCACCCTCACTACCGCTATCCTCTTTCATTTCTCCGTACCGTGCATCTTCATTTCCTGGGCTGGAATCGCCTGGATACCTATGACCGGCGGTATGTGCCCTAGACCGTTGATTCGCTCTGTCATGAGATGCACTCCCAGCACCGCCGAGTTCCAGCACCACTTTGAGCAGTTTTAATTCCTTGATCAGATTTTCCATTTCCTGAGACTTATCCCGAACTAACGTGAGCAATCCTCCGATATCCTTTTTAGCAACGTCCAGCTTCCTAGCCATGCTTTCATTTTGGCTGGAAGAATGAGACCTCGCACCCTCATATGCGTCATTGAGGCTGTCCCAAAGCTGATTTGAGATGTCGTCGAAAGGCGAGCCAACACTATCGTCTTTAGAACGACCCTTACTTGAGCGATTTTTGCTATGATCGCCTGTGACTCTGTGCTCCCACAGCTTCTCCAGGATTTTCTGGCCGGCGTATGCCTCAACACCACGAACCTCCCGTTGGTAATCCTCTTTGAAACCAGCGAAGAATGATACCGTCTCTTTCACCTGCGTGAAGAGGGTACTCATGGCCTTTTGGGCTTCCTCGGACGACATGAGTTTGCTTGCATGGCCGGAGCGACCTTGGTAATAGGAGACGCTGTCCCGGTCTCTTTCTCTCTCGTGAGGGCGGATGGCCATTGACCGATACCTGGGCAGTGGGCTGTCTCGATCTCTGTCATGTTGAAGACCCGCGGCCTTTGATTTACGCTGGGGCATAGTCTCGTCGTAATCTTGAGTAGCTCTTGGACCTCTGCGGTTAGCTTCTCGACTGGGGAGCTCTCTTTTTTCTCTCATGGCTACAACACTTCTTTTCTCAAGTACGAGAGGATTCAACTAGCACGTCAAAGACAGAGTTTGATCAATTCGTGAAGGCAAAAGTTCAACGAGATCCATAAAATTCTCCGGGGAAAGCTGTATTTCTGTGGGGAAATGATCGATAAGGTTTGCCATTCTCGTGATTGCCAACTGCCGCGGATGACCCTTTTTCGTGCTCTGCGATGAGTGGACGGAGGGATAGGAAGAGCATGACGTGCTCCTGTTTTTTTGTTTGTTTGGCTGCCGCACGTGCACTCTGCAATCTGTCATCTCACCGCGGCGAGCCTGTCACGCGGGAGACTCTGGACGGACTCGGGAAACAATTCACGTTTGGCTTGGTCATCGCCTGGGTTTCGGATCGATGATGAGGTAGCCGTGCATGCAAGCAAGCAAGCAAGCGGTTCAAAAGGGAGCATTCTTTGGGTCGCGACGTATCGACATTCTATCTTACAATAGCACCGCCTTTGATCCTAGTTTCGCGAATCGTAAGCTTTGAACAAAGTCGTGTGACCGGACGAAGTACCGAGCCAGATGTTGGACATGCCATGCCTACTAGATCTCGCATGCTGACGCCTTGCTTTGGTGAATCACTCTAGCCAATCATTTTTTTTTTTTTTTTTTTTTCATGAGAGCTACCTACATCGTCCCTAGGTGTCAAGCTACTTTCTTGGTCCGCAGTCGATTCCGTGAACATAAGCCCAGCTACCGTACTATACCCTCTTTTCCACACTCGGTTTCTAGTTTCTTTCTGTTAGAGCTTGATATTGATGATGCCGCTTACTCTGATTTCGGCGGGCGAGGTCTCCATTGGGATATGCTAAGGGGGGGTTGGCTGTCTCTATGACACATCATGGTACGGCAACAGGTTGTCATGAGCTTGGTTTCGTGCATGAAGGTGTGGTTACATGGAGGGTGAAGAGCGACTGTTGAATGAATAGTTTCCAGTAATTCTGCTGTATCAGTAGGGCTTTCGGGAGCGGTCTGATATATGAACGTGGAGAGATAAATACGGTAGCTCTTGTCATAGACGGCGTTATGAGAGTGGTCCTGCACATGTCTCTGTCTCTTTTGTACGTTGTATTTCTATACAGACTATCCCTTCATCCCATACCTTTCCCAAAATTCAGGACATCCGCCTTTGTCCAGGCCCAGCCACTTGCCCGTTACATGTCCTAGCCAAGACCATTCAGAGGGTATATACGAACTCCGGATTCTCCCTACAAGCATGTCAGCATACCAATCTTCCCCCACATGATCCCACCAGGCCTAACTCACTTATCGGTCAAATCCAACCACTCCTGATTCTCCAATTTCCGATAATGCGGCTGTGCCCTAAAGGCCGCTTTCTTCCTGTTCTGATTCTTGCAGTACCACCATATGAACAACAAATCTGCCACGCATGCGGCCCAGCAGCAGATGATCGTTATCTCGGCAGGTACGTAGCGTGGCGCGTCTTTGGGTCTGAATGTCTGCGGCCCGATGATGTTGCCTACGCAGTAGCCAATGAGGTATAAAGCAGCGACTGTTGTTTTCTTAGTGTAGCCGGCTACGTTGCTGGCAACAAGCGACAGAAGAGCAACGAAGCCTGTAGGGCTTGATTGGGTGAGGTAGTAGCCTGCCAGACGGCCGCCGTCATTGGACAAGGGCAGAGCGACTATGAGGACCATGCCGAGTATCGATATCAATAAGCCGGAGGTGCCAACCAGAATTCTGTTGCGGAGGCGGTCACCGAGGTAGCCGCAGACGATTAGGGAGACGACTTCGACCGCGCCGCCAGGAGTGCCGTAAAGGAGGCTTTGGTCCGCTGTGTAGCCGAATGAAACGATAAGTTGGCTGAAGAAATTGCTGATGCCGCCGTTGGGGATGTCACCGATGAGAGCGAACAAGAAGAAGGCCCAGGTTAAGGGATCCAGGAGGGCCTCTTTCAGCTGGTAGGCTTTGAAATGCTTGTTCCCAATTCCTTGTTGATTCATGCGGACTCTTTCGACGGCCAGGCGCCGGTCATTTTTGCTGAGCCAGCGGGCGTTGAGTTGATTGTCTGGAACGAAAAAGAGGAAGAGGCAGCCGATCGTCGCTGTGAGGAGACCTGTGACGAGGAACACAATCTTCCAAGGCTCAATGGATGAGCCGTGCAGCGCTGCGCCTTTAGCAATGCCATAGGCTACCAATCCGCCAAAGATCTGGGCAAAGCCGTTGAAACTAAACCAGATTCCTACGCGTGTTCCCTGCTCTTTCTTGGTGTACCATTGAGACGTGAAGAGGGCAAAGCCGGGCGTTACGGCAGATTCGAAGACACCGAGGAAGAAACGGACAGCGATGGCGCCAGAGTAGTTCTTGACAGCTGCCATGCAACAGAGTACCAGTCCCCACATTATGATGCAGAAGGAGGAGTATTTGGCGAGAGGGAGGCGCTGTAGGAGTCTGTTGGTTGGATATTCCCATGCGAGATAGCCTAAAATGTGTCAGTAATAGGCTCAGGGAAAAATTGTAGTATTGCGGGGGTACCAAAGTAGAACATGCTTCCCAGCCATTGATAGTCATCATTCACCAAGCCGATATCTGTCTTGATGCCCATCACACTGGCGTAAGACAAGGTGGTCTCTGTGCCGTGTTAACTCGGTTGAACGGCAACGAGGGGGAAGCCATACTGTCCAGGTAGTTGAGGCCATAGATCACGCATAGCAGCTACAGCTTGGTCAGCACGGCAGCATTGCCGTTTTCGTTGGCTCTACACACGGGCAGTATATTCATATCAATCTTCCTCAGCAGTCTTTTGTTTGTTGCTTCGTCCAAGACCAGCAGCTCCCCGTCATGGCCCTCAAAAGCCTTCATCGCTTCATCTGCATCATTTGAATGCTCGAGGACTTGAATTGGCAGTGCTCCATCTTTGTCGTCGACGGAAGCCTGCTCTACGTTGGGATACGAGGGTAGCTTCTCGTCTGCCATGCTGCTGCGTATATTGGGTGAAAGAGGGTGAAATTGAGAAGCTCAATGGGAAATGCATTGCTCCCAAATGCCGTCTTTACTTTCTTTGCATCACGTGTATCACCATGACGTCGAATTGCAGGAGATTTGCGTGACATTTTGCGAGATAACGTTCGGTTCGCATGGGAAGCAGTGTGGGATTTCCGATATCCAGGTGGGGGAAAGGATTGATGACCCTTTAGAACGAAAGAGGAAGGTGGGTAGGAGAGCTTGTAAGGCTGAGCCAGAACTACTCGAATGGCTTTCGAGTCAAAGTCGGGATAATTTTGCTTACAGTACATGCCTCTTTTCTTCCGCAACTGCCTTGAGACTTCTACGTTCGTCAGGCAATTGAGGTTCAAAACGGTCAAGCTTCACCATTTCGCTCCCGTATCGACAATGACCTCCAGTTTCCCTCCCCCAGCAGTCCGCGAAATGGCTTCCGAAGTCTCCACCCTCCTCAAAGAACGCTCCCAAACCGTTTGCGTGGCCGAAACAGTACGCTCAGCCTCTCCAGCACCCTTTTCACTCTTACTTTGCAACACAACCTACAACTGAGATCCTGTCGTAGGCAGCCGGCGGTCTCATCTCAGCCTCCCTACTCTCAACTCCAGGCGCTTCGAAGATCTATAAAGGGGGCTTGACGCTGTACACGCTTGAGTCACGCATTGCGTTTGCGGGGTGGACTCAGGACAACATGAAGGCTTATAAAGGCCCTACGGAGGATGTGGTCAAGGGCTTGGCGGAGAATGTAAGGGAGACGCTCGGCGCTACGTACTGCGTCTGCGAAAGTGGGACTGCTGGGCCTACAGGAGGAAACACGAGGAACCGGACCCCGTAAGCCTTGTCATCTTGAATGATCGAATCGAGGGGACTCGTCGCTTTGATTACCAATTATTCTTGGTGCACTGCCTGGGGGAATGACTTCAATGGCTGATTTGGCTCTATACTGCAGGGGCTACGTTGCGCTTGCGGTAGCGACGCAGCAGGGAACATCTACGAAAGAAGCGGATACAGGGCTTGGGGGGGATCGGGAGGGGAACATGGTTGCTTTTGCGGTCGAGGGATTGAAGCTGTTGAGAGACGTCATTAAGGGCAATGCGAAGCTTTGATGATGAACAGTACGTCGAGACAATTGAGTAAAAATCTCGAGACCCCTTTTCTTGGCGGCAGAAGACGTGAAAGTGACTCCCAGTATAATGCATATTTTTATTTTCATTATCCCCTTCGACCTTTACCATCTTTTACCATCTCTGACATCTCTCAACCATCGCCAAAGGCTTGTCATCTTCTACGTCTCTAACCTCCTTTCCGGCTTTAATCGATCTCGACTATCACAGGCTACAGTCTTAATAAGAGTGTCAAGAGTGTCCACGTAGTAGCACAACAGCCATTTTCACATCATTTCAGCTTGATGACGACAGCAAAAGACATTGTCTCTTCCGACACGGCCATGGAAGCAACGATCAGTGATCAAAACCTCAAGGCATCAGAGCCTTTCCCACTGCGACAACTTCCCCTTGAACTGCGCCGCAAAATCTACCAGCACAACCTTGTGGCCACTCGAAATCCTTCTCCGAAAGCCATTTACCTAAAAAAAGTACCCGATGGTTCGAGGGAACCTCTTTCTCCGCTGCTACTAGTCAATAGCCAAGTCCGTACTGAAGTCCTCGACCTGGTCCAAATACGGCCGATTTTTCTCCGGGTCACCCATCAGGGCATCCAATTTGGTAGTATGGCAGAGACCTGTTTCATCGCACAGCAAAGTTCAAGGGACTACGGCAGCATACCTCATCTTGTCGTAGAGATATGGCCCCCCCACCCTGATCGCCCGACAGATGCGATTGATATTTGGAGGCATCTTCGAAAACTCCGGGCAGAGCTACGTGCTGTACCTCTGCTGCAGCGAATCTCTTTCCTCTTTGCTGACAACGAAATGGCTTCATGGACTCATAATGGCAAAGCCCTTGACCTCCTGGACTCGGATGACGATGACACGGAACCCTTCAAATGGTGCAATGATGTAACTTACATCATGGACCTATTTGCCCGTATCAGCGCTGCGAGCGCCCGTTTTTACCTCCCCCATGGTTTGAACCCTAGCGAGACCACCGAGCACGTCCGTCTCCGGCTCCGAACCGTTAACGCTATGATCACGGGACGCATTCCAATCGTTGAGGAAGCATACAGTGAAGAAGACAAAGAGGAAGCGGAATTTCAGGATTGGCTCGATGACTATAGGGAGTCGGGACTTCAAATAAAAGGTGCAAAAATTGCGCGCGACAAGCTCGACGTAATGACGCGGCAAGGGAGAATGCGGTTGACACAAGGACAATGGGAAGACTTCATTGCGGTGTGGTCGCCTCATTTTGAGAGTCTGTCGCCCCAGGGTTTCAAGGGAAAGCTACATTACGTGTACGAAGACGATCCATGGGATAGCGCATAGGAAGAATGCATGTTCTACTACTAGTAGTACGAGTCATACTTCGATAGACCTCTCACGACCTCGATGTCGCCGTCCTTATGGTCTCCCAAGATGTCTTGGCTCTAGTTTCCTATGATACCTGCTAATGCAGTCTCCTTATTGATGGGAATTCCTCTACCTACACAGACAGTCCCCAACCATTGAGACCAACTTGAGCTATGAGCTTCACTTCCGAAGCACCCCTAATCCACTCGTGGCAGACCTTCAACTGGGGCATTTATTCAACCTTGGGCGCAGAAGTCTGGGCAACATAATACATGAGAATTACATAGTAATCCTCCTCAGAACTCGACATTTTGCCCTCACAGGATTGCTTGTATCTATATCGGCATCAAATTTTTACCTGGCAGCTCATGTAGAGTACTTGAACATGCCCTCACCCACGCCTGTAGCAAACGACTAGATCCCCACGAATCGCTCACTGAGTTACCGTATGTGTCTTCAATATGCAACCATGAAAATGCCGTCGGAACCAGAATAACTTGAGACTAATGGAGACGGCTACAGCAATTCCCTAGCCATTTACTTCGCACTCCATGAAGATAGACCCTTGTGGGAAGCAAGCAATCGTTACAAAACTACCTAGCTAGTCAGTATCAATAACAATTCGGGTACACTGTGTGACGGATATCGAATCCCATAACCATCCAAAACGCAACAGGTCCAAGGTATATAATTACAGGAAGCTCGGTCTCTAACTACCTATCTACCTGTTGAATTTGCTAGCGTTGAAGTCCGGACATGTCATTCCTTGCGCTACCGTACCGTAGCTTTCATGCAGCATTGTTTCAATCAGCTTTGAGCTCTCAGCTCAAGCTCGTAGATACATGGTCCTCTTATCTTCTTCGTCTTGACGGTGAGATTCACTGCGCTTGACTTGGGCTCATTCTGCTCGTGCGTCCAAGTCGATACTAGGTACGCGATAACAGGGCGGCGGGCACTTTAATCGTGCCTCACACTTAGCTCGTACCTCGCTAAATTACTTTAGACCTGATGAGGGGTGAGATCGGGGTACTAGGGGGGGTGTCACAAGTCATTCAATTCGAGCTTTTGCCGGGTAAAAGCACTTCCTTATGAAATTTCCCCTACTATCTATCTTGAACAGATAGATTTGAAGACTCGAATGATAGTACTTTAGAAGGTCAATTACACCTATGAATTTTCTGTAAAACTTTTCGAGGTATTCTTGGGGATTAGAATCGAAGTTGTTGCAAAGGCTTTTCGCCACGCCTAATATTAGCGGGGCCGGGATTGAGCATCTGGGACAGCAGGAGTCGCTGCGAATCTGACCGCCTTGCCCTGCAGAGAGGAAACGGACATTATTTTGAATCTCCGCTCCGACTCCGTATTCGTAACTCGGGTAAATTATAAGCAGCTCAGACTGGTGTAACGTTGCTCCGCATTCCTTCGACTTTCGCAACTCCACTCTTTACGCTTCCACTAATCAGAAGTCAAGGCTTAGCCTTAAAAGATTAGCAGCTCCTTGGCGTACCCGTAATCGCATAGGCAGGAGAGTAAGACGGACGAATCATCCGCCGACAGGACCATGACTCTAGGGCTGTGTTCACCACTGAATATGAAATGGGTGACGAGTACGCAGGGGACGGACCGTCTTTGAAAATCCTAAATCCCGCTGCGGTGTAACAATCGAAGGTTCTCTTTCACTTTCCTTAATCCCCCATGCAACGTGCAAGCGAGCTGGGTATATAACCTTTTCTATTCTGCTGTTTGAGAGGGAGTGCAAGTTGTCAGAATCAAATCCTTCGGGCATCTCCCCAACCCAGTCTCTAAGTCTCAAATTCTCATATCTCTTTTCAACTCTCAGACACCCACCTGTCTATCCTTCTCTATCAGTCTTCTCCTTCCCCATCCCATCGTCGTACGATAGGATAACAGCCATGAAGAACGGACCTCAACCCACCACCCTCCCCCCGACTAAGTACTCAACAAACAACTGCACGGCCGTCAGCATCTACTGTCCAGCCGAATTCACTATCTACGGCTACTACCCCAATCTCGGCGCCAATGCCTTTTTCTGTGCTTTCTTCGCCCTTTGCCTGGGCGTACAGTTCGTCCTCGGCATAAGATATAAGACATGGACATACATGATCGCCATGGTCCTCGGTACTCTCGCAGAAGCTATTGGTATTTTTCATCCCACATGCACTCCACTACTTTCCATGCTGACTTCAACATCAGGCTATGTCGGAAGGATAATGCTACACAGCAACCCCTGGTCTTCCAGCGGATTCGAGATCCAAATCTGCTGTCTCATCATTGCCCCTGCCTTCGTCGCCGCCGGCGTGTACCTCACCCTCAAACACATTACTCTCGAGCTTGGCGCCAACTTCTCTCGCATCCGACCTAAATTCTACACCTGGATCTTCTGCCTCGCTGATCTCTTCTCCCTCATCTTACAAGGAGCCGGGGGAGGTATTGCGGCTACAGCCAATCACGGCTCTTCGCTGCAGCAGACTGGCAACAATCTCATGATGGCCGGTATCGTGTGGCAGGTGTTTACTCTCCTCATCTTCGGAGGCATGGTCGGTGACTACGCCTCCCGGGTGTACGCCCGCCGATCGCAGCTCGAATCCTCAGCCATTAAGCTCATGAACGCGACACGCTTCAAGCTGTTCACCAGCGGCCTCGTCCTCGCATACTTGACCATCTTCACTCGTTGCGTTTTCCGTATAGGTGAAATGGCCAAGGGGTGGGGCAACCCGATCATGCAGGATCAGACCGACTTCATCGTCTTGGACGGTGTCATGATTACCATTGCTACCCTCTGCCTGACTGCTTTCCATCCTGGACTGGTGTTTCCGGAGATGCAGATGCATGGAAAGACGAGTCCGATGGGGGAGTTTACCACCGCGGAGGCAGAGAAGGTCCATGATGGGGAGTCTCCGCCTGATAGTGAGAGGCAAGGGTACTTTCGGGCATCATAGAGCATAATACCCCGTTTCTATTGTTTGCATGCAGATCCATACCAACGAGCGAAGGTCCATGCGGTGGGACACTATTCTGGGAGTATAGAGGCGTGATGATACCAAAGACTTGTTAGATACTTTTTAGATGGCTTCGCATGAGCATAATGTACATACTCAATAGCACCCATCCGTTTGCTCAGAATCCTTCCAGTGGTGCACCACGTTGGCTTCAAACCCTTCTGACCTCTTTATCTTCGCTTCCACCAACGAAAAACAACTCTCACACACGCAGCCTTCCTCACCTCAGCCATACTGCCCAGCTACAACATCCACCCGCACACGATGCTGGCTCCGACCCCTCTGATGAAGACTCCTTTCCCTCGGGTGTCTGCCGCCTCTAGTGTGCAGCCGTACGCGCTGATTGGGTCCCGGCTCGTTTGCAGTCTGTGGATAATCCTATGATCGATTTGCAAGCAGAGGATTGTCGAGCGATGTCAATGTGTAGAAGTGGGGGGTTTTGATGGGGCAATTCACTTTCACTGAATCATACCGTGAACCCTGAAACAGGGATTGATTACAAATTCTTACCCCCTCTACCACCAAAATAAAATAAAAGGGGAGGGAGTAAATGAATTTTGTATTTTTGGGGCAGGGGATGGATTTGTAATTGATGGTTATTGAGATGTATGAAGGAATGAATGAATTCTGTCGGATTTGATTAAGTATCGCTTTGGCTGTGTAAGTAGGTTGCGAGGAATAGATAGATAGATAGGTATAGGACGCGGTAGAGTGAGGAGTGAGGCGGGGGTTTTAGTTGAACGTTTTGATTCGATGTTGTTGAATTATGGATATGTTGTGCAGAAGTAAGCCGGTTTCGTGTTGCTGATGGTGGGTTCGTGCGTGGTCAGAGGGAGGGGGGGGGGTTTTTGGGCGAACGACAAGCAAGCAGATAAAAGAGGGCTGGGATCTACTATGCTTTGAACATTGGATATCGTAGCATTTGTCATCGAGGAACCGGGTAATTCTTGAGGGAATTAAAATATGCGTCTACTTATAGATCTGGATTTTGATTCGACACAGGTCACTGCTCTCTCTCTCTATCTCTTTTACAATTACGATATGTAGTGAGAAGCTAGATGTCAGAATGTACGTGGAACATAGGTATATATAGAACGAGGGTTCCGATTGAGTGCTGCAGAGTGATATGCGATGGCAGCGAGGGGGCCTCAAATCTACACAACGTGCTTTCATCACCACCGTACTTACTGAATCGGACATGACCGAAAGGCAGAGTGGGGTGAGAACAGTCTCTGTATGGCTAGAAGAGCGCCCCTCTATAGGTAGGAATCACACGCACACACACACCTACCTCATCTATGCTTTCCAGCGGAATTTTGTGCTACCAAGATATGCAATATACTCCCACTTTCACGCAGGTTGGAATTGCTCAGACACCGAGCCAAAAAAGCTCACCGCCCTGCATGCCACCGCCAAGAGACGCAGCCCGTTGTGGCTTGCAGTTCCCCACGTGAAGAGACTGCAGGCATCTCATGCAGCCCGCATGCAGCCCCTGCAACGTCAACCACACCTCTATAAAAAGCCTGAGGGATTTCTTTGAGCCAAGGTGCAGTGACAAGGCTGAAGGGCAGGCAGGTATGGAGTGCAAAAACAAAATTGGCGTTCGTAGACGTCACCATCTTGTTGCTTTGCAATACAATATGGGTATGATGCCGAAAGCATTCGATGTTTTTCTACCGGAACATTCGACCGACGTTACATTTGCCTTCCTTTCTACGTCGATTTTGTCCGTCTTGGGCAATGAGGGCCGTCCCAAATACCCAAATCGTTTGATGGCTTTCGGAGAAGGCGCTGGTTATCACTGTCGGATTTTTGCAATCTCACCTTTAGTTCTGGGCACATGGAAATTTCTATGGAATCTCCCATGCCACAGGGTTTTCAGCCGTTGTGTCTGCCACTTCTCTTGGCTTTCTGTCTGCTGAGTTGTCACGAATAGCCAAGTGCAAAGATAATCCAACAAGTACAGCTGACTACAAACAAGAAGAAGAAGAAGAAGAAGCAAAACACCCTCCTCCGTTAAATCAGTTCGTCTCAGAATCATGACGCAGACTTGAAACCCAACGCCCTTGAAGCCACGAGGCATCGTGCCCGGGAAGATGATGGCATAATTCAACGGCCCCACGTTTCAAAATGGTCTCACGTGTCCTCCCACTCCTCATTCACATTCGAGATGGCGCTTGAATAATGACTAAGGTAATGCATTCTGATGTTGAAAAAAGCTTTCAACCTGCTATTGCTCTAACAGCTAGAGCTAGAACAGTGGGGGATGGACAAATTGGCGGTGGAGAAAGTGGGTTAAGCCTTGCCAAGAGACGGGTGCCACGGCAGCTCTACACTTGGAGCGGTTAGGCCTCTCGCAACTCGAACCTTTTGGAGTTTGGCACGAGGAGCGCGTCAAGCCAGCCGCACAACGCCATCGTCTGCTAGCATTGCGAGGTGCATATGCATTATGCAGAAGATGTGTTGCCAGGAACCCGAACAAGACCAGCAACTGACCATCTCCATAAAATAAACATCTCCCTCCTTCTCCTTCACCTTCACTTCTGACTGTGTATTAGAGATAAACATCATTATAGAATATATTGCGACACTCCTTCTCGTACCGCTCGTTAGATACGCTGCTGGTGGTCTAAACTCCAATCAACAGCCTCACCTCTCATCATCCTCTATCAATTGTCTCCCTGCCATGGTATATCAAGGAAAGCCGAGTGCCGGCTGCCAGAATTGCAGAAAACGGAAAATCAAGGTACGTGCACGGGACGGCTCTTGGAAGCGACCCGCTCTCTACCAACTATTCTAAGTAGTCTCACCCTTCCAACAGTGTGACGAAGCGCTCCCAGCCTGCTCTCAATGCATCAACACCAAAAGGGATTGTCCTGGCTATGTACCTCGTTTCGATCTAGTCTTGCGTGACCAGACCAAAGCAGTCAAACGGAAGGCCCAACGCAAAAAGCAGCAACAGGATCAAGGGCCAAAGCTTCCCTCGCCACCTCAGTCCGCATCTTCAGACGAGCCTGCGTTAACAACATGGGCCATTGTCAATCCCGGAGGAGACCCGTCCCGCGCCGTTGCTAAGCGTCATTCATCGAATGAACCCGTCCCACGCATGTTCAACGATTTCCCGGAGCAACAAGCCATCTGTGCTTTCTTCCTCGATTTCGTACTTCTCCCTCGCCATCCGGACACTGTCGAAGGCCATCTCGAGCACTTGCTACCTCTGTACGCCAACACGAGTGCTGAATCGCCTTTATCGCTGGCTACCTCATCAGTCGCTTTGATGATCTCTGGAGGCTCGCCCACTAGACGCAATGACCAGCAGCTTGGTCGAACCATCTTTGGGAAAGCGTTGCGGAAGACAAGTGCCGCCATTCGAAACCCGGCGGAGTCGATGAAGGATGAGACACTGATGGCTGTTCTCCTTCTTGGTTTGTTCGAGGTACGTTGTTTCACTCTCCTGGCTCATGTACACAATCTTGTGTCATGACTCTTTTGCACTGCTCCTTTTTGTTTCAAATTCTTTCGCAGCATGCTTTGCGCAAGAAATTGTCCCCAAAAAGTTTGCCAAGTGATTGGGCAAGTTGTGTTGGAAAGTCGTGCCGCTCTTGGGTACAATCCTATCCCTCGTAGCTGGTTGATACTCGGGCTTAGCCCAACACATGCAGGCCAACCTCCTGCTCGGTTTCTATTGTTCACTATTAATTATGCAGCTTGCAAACTCATAAATTGGCAACTGCACTGGCTAGATGCCATCTTCCTTGAGCGATAGTTGTACTTGCCATCTTGCCTGCGACCCTGACTTGGGGGTCCCGCATCGTATCTGGACTGGAGCCATATGTATCACGCATGTTCAATGGTCTCCATAAACTGCACACCGATCCTGAACTTTGCTGACCGCTGCCTGCCTGCCCAGAAAATCACTGCTACGGCTACGGCTACTGCTCCTTCAGAAGCTCAGAAGTCCAACATGGCTCGGACACATAATGCTGGAGCAGCAGCACTGGTCATGCATCGAGGTCAGGAGAACTGCAAATCATCCCTGTCTGTGGGCTTGCTCTTCTCTGTTCGCTCTCAGCTTGTAAGTGTTGATCCCTCCCAAGACTGGTCTTGAGCTGAGAAGAAAAAGGTGGAGCATGCCATTGAAGAAGGCACTTCTTTCAAGAGATGCCCCGACGCCTTGACTGCAATTTTCAAGTCCCTCCCTCAAAATGCCGCAGCCCGCCTTACCTCCGCCACGATTAACATTGCCGACCTCCGCTCGTGCGCCAAATCCGCCTTCCTCCTTCCCAGGAGCTCCGACTCTGAGAAAGAAGTCACCGATCTACTCGAATACGCAATAGCCGTCGACCTCCTCGTAGCGGCTTGGCCTGAACATATACCCGAGGAATGGAAGTGGACCTCAGCCGATCACTTCGAGCTCCCGCCGACCCCCGCCTCCCGCGATGTCTACATCTACAAAGACCGCAAGGACGTCTACCTCGACCTCTGGGTCGAATCCATCTGGAATGCCTACCGTTCCGCTCGCGTGAAAGTGCAAACGATAATCCTCGACTGCATCAACTGGCTCGGAAAGACATCCGAGCAACAATGGTACTGGCGTGCCGTATACGCCAAGATGATAACGCAGGAAATGGTCGACGACGTGTGCGCCTCCGTCCCCTACGCTCTCGGCACGAAGACATCCGGCGGACCAGGCGACCGAGAAGGCATCGAATATCCATACAACGGCACAACCAAAGCGTCCGAAGACCACGGCCGTGCCGCGGCTGCCCTTGGGGGCTGGCATCTTCTCGAACCCTTGAAGACGTGTCTTAAGACGTCAAATCTACGCGAGGGGCAAAAAGAGTGGGTGCAGGCGCAGATGGCGCGCATCTGGCGGGTTTACTCACTCCAGGCATCGGAGGAGGATGCAAATCCGATGTACGAGCGCTACTCTTTCGCTTTTCCCCCTTTAGGGTTGATAGGAGAGAAGAAGACGTGAAAGAAGACGCGCTGAGCAGTGCTTGCGTTCGACACAGGTCTCCGACCAAGACCAGCGCCAAGACCAAATGCGTCAAGCTGGTCTCACCTACGACGGAGAGGGAGCTTTTGCCGCAGCAGCTATGCTATTGTCTGGGCTCGGGCCATTTGAGAGGGGTGAAGGGACACGTGGATTATGCATCGAGGAGAGATGAGTGTAGGGATTGCCGCCGGCCAGAGCAAGTATGCTAACACTCGGCTACACCTCTCGATCTCGGGCCTCCACCACCTCCATATCACCAAAAATGAGAACCACGAAGCCCATTTCGATTGCTGTTGAAGGATGGAGAAGGACATGGGCTTGGAATGATTGCGAGGATATGAGCCTGAACAAGTCGGAATCTTGATGGGTTTCGAGACGGTCACACTTGCGAGATGGCTGCGCTGGGACATCGCCCATTGAAGGGGAAGCTCCCCAGGAAATAATCTAATGACTTGCTGGAAGCGCTCTGAGGGTATCTGCACTGCTGGGTCTGCTCCCTCACCGTGTTGCTCTCTGAGAGCCGACAGCCCAAGGAAACTACCTCTGTCGAATCTGCAGCCCTCTCGATCTGCCACGATCGTAATGATGCGTCGGCGAGAAATGAGCGCTTTTTACGATTACGGCCAACGATGATGCTTGAGCAAATAAAGAAGCTCATTTCATCCGATCATTTGAACGCTCATAACACTATGCTCCAAGCCTAGCTCCTATATACCTTGTCCTCGCCATCGCAGCGTAATCGTCTATTTTCCATCCTCATCCTCATCCTCACCCTCACCCTCACCCTCACCCTCACCCTCACCCCCACCCCAATCCCTAATTCCCTACCCCCAACAATCGCCCCTCCCATCTCCAGAACCTTCTCTACCAATCGGCCCAAGTAGGCAGAGCCTCCACCCCACCACCACGCGACGTCAAAAACCGCAGATCTAGAGGCTAACTAACTAATCAAAGATTTAGAATTCCGGCCCCTCCATTTTTGTGGCGCATTTTAACTTGGGCTACTTAAGAATGCAACCACGGCGCAACGCTTACACACACACGTGGTGACAGACTACCTTACTTAAGAGGTTTGTCGGTCGACTTCGCGCACGTGGCTGCAGGGGATTAGCAGAGACGATAAAGTACCTAAGGTGCTGTGATAGCACACGCCCTCAGGCTGGTGGTTTGTCTACCTTAAGTATGTACGAGGGTTAGGTCATCGTGGCCCCTGTTACTTATTTCGCAGCGAATAGTGGGGGCCACGATCACTCTTAAGTAAGCGGGATGATGATCGCTTTTGTAAAGTATCGAGATTGTGATTCGAGCTCAACCTTCTTTTCTTTTGTTTCCTTTCCTTTCCTTTCCTTCCTGCCAAGCTTTTCTATGAGTATGTTACTACATACTCACCTACATACATAACCTGGAGTAAAATAGGACTCTCTTTTTACAGTAGCGATACCTCCGGCTTTTGTTGAGTTTTGGGGCCGCGATCTTGTGGTGATGTTGATGAGATGAGATGAGCTTGCGGTGGAGGTGGTGGAGGACGGGGATGGAAAGGTGGTGGGGAAGGTGAAGGACTCAAGGAGAGTGGGCGGTTTGATTCTAAAACGGGGATGGAGGGGGGGCGAGGGGCTGAAACGTTAAGGGGCGGTAAGGGTTTTGTGAGTGACGGGGGGAGGGAAGGTGATTGGTTTTGAGATTGATTAAATATCTTGGGTGTTTGAGGTTGGATGGGAGGGTGTGGTGAGGGGGGATGGGATGGAATTGGATTGGAGGATGGAGGATTTAAATGAAAAAAGATTTGAATGAAAAGAATAAAGGATTTGAATGAAAAAAGATTTGAATGAAAAGAATAAAGAATTTGCATCTCGATAAGAAGTATGGGGAGGAGGATAACTGAGCAATTTACATACTCGCTACATACATACATACATACGCTCGAGAGGTTCATCCCCGTCCACAAGACTCGAGATCTGGTCTCTCTTGTCTTTGGCTTTATTGTATTATTGTACTCTCTACTTATGGGTCCCATGATGCGCTTTGTGGCATTTTGAATCGATCGGGCAGCTGTGGGTCTTGCTTCCTTCTTCTTCTTCTTCTTCTTCTTCTTTGAGATTGTCGAGGATGGATTCAGATTTCGTTCATGTTGTGTTTGGTTTTATTATGATCTGATTGATTGATTGATTGATTGGATTGATTGGATTGATTGGATTGATTGATTGAACAACGAGTTGTTTCGATTTGAAAGTTATTACTTGGCGATTCGATGATGAGCGTTACGTTGTTGGAATGCGTTGAGGTTTGAAGGGATGACGGGCGGGGTTTACTGTACTTGCGATAAGATCATTTCTTGATGATTATTGAAAAGGGGCACGACGATATTCTAAGTAGAGAGTTCAACCTGCATACGCTCTCTCTCCATCAGGACATCAACATTAAAAGAGCTCGATTGCACCTTTATTCCGATTTCCGCCGATGATAGCTGGCCGCATTTACGAATGATCTCACACCTGCACCCCCGTCCTCCGATATCAGACGATATTCTTTTGCAAAGCGGCCCTACATTGTTCAAGTCATCGTCTAGAAGACGAGCATATCCAAACCTTCGCGGATTGTTGCTTCACGAAGCCTGCATCTGCGAACTGTTGCGGGAGCATCCGCACAAGAAACATTGCCTCGATACCTAGATTCGGCTGTATCAAGGACGGAAGACATTGTCATGGGTCTTTGCTCTCTTGGATGTGAGAAAAGCCTCTCAGACCGCCTGAGGGACTCCACCCGGCCTTGGATCACGATTCATGCTTAACGCGTGTCAAAGAAGGTCTTGATCATCTCTGTGGTCTGGGTCTAAATCATAATGATATCCATTCTCGAAATATCATGTTGAATAAACAAGATGTGCCCATGACCACTGACTTCAATTCGTGCCACTGGGAGGGCGGTTTATTGTTCAGCACTGGCACATCTGGATGGACAGATGATACTGAATACACAAGCTCGGAGCGCAGAAACGATGATTTTGGATTGAAGAAGCTCTCGGAACACCTCTCCCAGAGAATTTTAGCCGCACCGACACAACGATTGACAAGTGATTCAACTTCAGTAAGCAACATACCTCGGTTTACTAAGTCAGCTTAACAATTCAACAGGTGCTTAATTTCCTGACTTTTCTCGCGCAGATGTGTCGTCCGCAAAGGGAGACTCAAATTTAAGGCGGGGAAACAAGTAGGTATCGAACATGGAACTACTAAAGCCGTCAGCAAATTTGGACTCGAAATGCAGGGTGAAGGAAAGAGCACCACGCAAGTGGAACGTTGAAGAAAGCGACGTGCCAACAAGCTTATTTCCTGGTAAAACGCGTCGCTCTCGTCGGCTTAGTGAACAGTCAAAGGCCTTGAAGGATGGTTTTCTTGTCGAGGCAAACCACCCGTGAGTGGTCATCGACAACCCGACGAGAGAAGGTTCTTCCATATCCAGAGATGCACTTCGGGCTCTCAAGAATGCGTGAATCTTGAGGGAGTTCTCCCCATAATCCGTTGAAGACCCGATGGTTGTATTAACGACCATTTTGGTATCTTTCATTCATACCTGAGACCCTCTCGCTGCTAAGAATGCAATTTGTAACAACTTCTCTGTGATACCCCAGAGCGGCGTCTAGGTTCCAGTGACAGAGGGGCAGGGCGAACGAGTCGAAGAGGTACAGTCACCAGGCGGGCGTCTGATAGAGTACTGTCCGCCGTCGATGGTCTTTACCGCCGTAGGTGCTAGCCTTTACGACTGAGAGCCATGCCCTGCGATGTGCCGGGACTTCCTCCTACTGCCGTCAACACCGCCTAATAGAAGTCTCTTGTCTGTCCTATAAGACGTACAGTTGGCCTTCTTGTCCAAGCGCTTCCAGCACTACTATGACTTCGAAAAGACGGCATTGGTATTACCAAATCCATACCGTTGCTTGCATCCTCGAACAGCTTAGGTCACGCACCGTGTGCAGCGCAGGTACCTTTTGGGGCTCGACGCGCGTCATGTAGGAGCATGAGAGGTACTCCAGCATAGAGAGAACGTATGCGTTGAGTACTGCTCCGTCAAACAAGACTGAAAAGACAGCACCAAACTACGCATGCTATTCCCACATTCAAAGGACTAGGATTGTCTCCTACGCATCTCTTCTTCACAGATGGTCCATGGGAAAATTATGCCCATCCGTCACCCACTCAGAGTGCAGGATCATCTGATATTTCATGACGTCGCTTTTGGATTTTTGCAAGAGCATGCCTGTGCGTCGTACCCGTATAAAATGCACCCCCACACCTGCAGCCTCAGCCTTGAAGATATGCAGCACCAATGTCAGCCTCGCCATGGAACAAGACTCCATGTTGTGGAGCATCACTGCAAACCAGTGTCCCTGGCAAGATCGCTTATGTATCGCGATTCGCATTCACTGCCGATTCTCAAACCGGGCAACGTCTTGGCCAATAAGCAACATTTTGCTGTCCCTCGCTCAGGTGCCGTAGCTGGCCATGTCATTCGGGTACTCCGTTGGCGATGCGGTCCTACTCACACAACTAGCTTGGAAGACTGTTCAGAACGCTCGTAGAGCATGCGGAGAACATGATGAGCTTACGCGAGAGGTCTTGGGTCTACATGTCGTGCTACGACGGCTTGAGCAGGAGGTTGAGAAGCCCGGGAACCCAATAAACAATGACAATCCTGGCGATGAGTACAAGGAAGAGTTGATGGTCATCATCGATGGATGTAAAAGAGTTCTCAATGTCCTCGACCAGGTCTTGACAAAGTACAATGCGCTGAGCGAGCAAGAAAGGAGCGGGAGGAAGCTATGGCAGAAGATACGGTTTGGTAATGGCAAGATGGCAGATCTGGCGGAAATGAGGAGCAAGTTGACATACTACACATCGGCCATGTCTCTGTTCTTGAACATGGTGTCAATGGGCACGATGGGAAAAGTGGAACGACAGATGAATGATGCAGGAGGGGATCTGAGAGACATCAAGCAGGCTGTTAACGGCATCACCGCCCATTTGTTGTCGAGCAGCATTCATCATGAGGGGTCGGTATTGACAGCGTACGCGGACGACGATAGAGCTGTCTGGAAGGAGTTTCGAAGGGAACTGGTGGAGGATGGCTTCTCGAGCTCTGTTATACGAAAGCATAAGAGCCTCATCAAAGCTTATATCGAGGAGCTTGGTAACCGAGGTTTGTTTGACGAGGTGGATCCGAATGACGATGCAGAAGAGCGATATTGTTATGCTGCCTCAGTTGTCGAAGGAGCTATGGCATACGATCCAGAGTCACGAAGTGCCCCCGGAGCTTCACTGAGATCTGAGGCAGAGGTCGAGTTGCCAATCGAGTCGAAAACGCCGCCAGACTTCGATACCGAGCCCAACGCCGCATCCCACTCACCGGCCGAGCCAGGACACAACGAGGAATCAATTCATCAACCTGCTTCCAGAGCCGCTGACCGAGCGAGGCAACTCCGTGAAGAACGAGCACGGAGACAACAAGAGGAAGAAGACAGTGAACGTCGCAGAGCCGCTTACCACGACCGATTACGGCGACTCCGTGACGAACAAGCCAGACGCCGAGTCGTTTCTCCAACGGAGCCCAAGGCGGAGTTGCGTTGGATTTGGTTGAGTAATGAGAGCAACGAGGAAAATCAACACTTTCCTGCTGAAGAAGTTGTGGCGCCCAAAACTAAGCATGGATCTAGTACCGCGACTACAGATGGAGACCACGACGGAAGCAATGATGCGTGTGAAACACCAAAAACCCGTTTTGAGTCGTACATAGAGAGCGACGGTTCTGACATCGAGATCGACAAAACCTATTCTGGCAGCGAGCAAGGGCTACCTAGGCAGATGACGAGGGAGGCCGGGAAGAGAGACACGAAAGGGTTTTCAAGGAAAAGTGGTAAGCGTCCCCTTGGGAACGGGTACGATGATTCCAGAAGCGAGTATGGCGAACTTCAATCCAAAGAAGCGAACGCTCAGGACTACCCCCCAAAACCACGTGAACCTCGTGACACAGATTCGGAACAAGAGTCCCCAATGAAGAATGTCAAGCGTGAATTTAGGAACGTGTTCGATAGGCTTGAACTCAAAGAAGCACTTGCTCGGATCCACATCGTCCACAGTCGGTGGTCGTTGGGTGATTTTTCCACTTGATTAATCGGCATGGAGATGTGTATCTTGGCGTTCGTGGTTTGGTGTTGGTGCCGCTGCTTGAAATGGATGTGTGCTGAATGGAATGGAATCGGTCTGGCTAGGGTGTGCAGTCACTTACTGTACTGCTTGACTGCAGCTCTACTGGGTCGTAGTGTGCTTCAAGAGGCAATGGGGTCCTTGGAGGCTGGAGGATTGAGATTTGAGGTTTGAGGTTTGAGCAATGATGCGATTTTGACATGCAGGGTCTTCGTGATGGATAGGGAAATTCATAGTTGAGATGGTTAGCTTGAGATGAGAGAAGGAAAGAAAGAAAGTGAATTTGTCAAATACAATACCGATACTCGTAATGGTAGATAGAGTACATGGCAAACTTCGTCCTCGTGTATCCTATCCAGTCGTTCATGAACCGCTCAACGTACGCTAAAACGCCGATATTACCCAAGAAAGCTTCTCGCGCTATCGTATTACATTCATATAAACGCCGGCTTCCCACTTCCCTTACTCCGACCGCCGCCTCCTCCTCCATCCTCAAAGCCCTCCCATTCCTTATACCCCCTCCTCCCCTCCTCACTGTGGCCCAACCTCGGCGTATTCTTGTCCGGCACATCCGATCTATCATCGTTGCTCTCCTTCTCCTCTTCCCTTATAAGCGGGACGTGACCCGTCGTCGTCGTCGTCGTGTGGCTGGCGCCGGGCTTGCCTTCGAGCTGCCAGTCGTCTTCGTCCGAGTTCTCGCTGTAGTCTGGCAGGGTGAGTATGTTTGTCGAGTCGCCTTTGACGAGGCCGAGGCGTTCTTCTTCCGTGGCGGTTTTGAGACCGGGGATATTGTGCTCCTTGCTGCCTTGGCGGGAGCCGACGCCGAGTCGAGATAGTGGGCGATGGTGTTCGTGGGTGATGTCGGAAGAAGATGGGGCGTCGTGCTTGTGGCGATTGAAGACGTTTGAGAACGAAAATTGCCGTTTAGCGTGTGGGGGAGGCGTCGGCGCAAGACTGCTTCCTCTTGAAGCTACAGGTCTGATCTCTTCCGCCAGAAGGATGTGCTTGTCAGATTTGCCATGATACTCAGTATCCACTTCTCCGTCTCCGTCGGTGCCGCGAAGACCGGACGGGAGGCCGTAGACGTGATCCATTTCCATAGCACCAAGGACCTGGGCAGCAGCAGGTTCACTGGAGGTATTCAGAGCCGTTGGGTGCCCTGTTAGTTCTGGAGTTTCTGTGCTCAGGCTTTTGCCCTTCCGGGCTTTGAATCTACCGGAAGAGCCTCTCCGGAAGCTATCCATGAATCCTCCGTTGAAAGCTCCGCCTCCGCTCCCCATAATGTCCGTGGTTCGGGGTCGTGGCTCGTGGTCTTCTTCCTCATCGGGGAATCGTGCCATTCCTAGCGGTGGGTGCACTGTCTTCTGTCTCCGCAAGCTTCCTTGTGGTCCATTGAGAACGGTCTTTCTCCTTCTCAACCCATCCCATTCGACTTGTTCGTCTTCACCGATGGGCTCCATCTGATCTTTCAATCTATCTTCGTGTATCCTCTTCGCCTCCGCTGCTTCGGTCTTTTGCCTTGATTGTGAGAATCTGCGAAGTATTGCCGCGGCACCACGTATAGCATCTGCTTTTGGCTCTGATTCCGGCTCTTCCTGTTCGGCTACCGTCCGCACCTGGTCCAGATCACCCTTGAAAACTGCCGCATCTGGTACGTCTTTTGCCGATTTGGAGAGTTGAAGGAGTATCACGCCAGAGCAGATTTGCAAGAACCCCAGCACTACCGTGATTATCGAGGTTGGGGTGCCCTTGAAGCCTTGAAAGAGGATGGCAGAAGTAACAATGGTTGAGCTGGTGAAGAAAACGTAGTACGTAGGAGTGACGAGGGCAGCGTTGAAAAGATTCAAGGCTTTCTGATCGTCTCGTCAGCAAAGTCCATCGTTAGCAGTAGTCCTAGGGCAAGTTAACCCACATTCAAGAAGATGATCTCCGTAACCAAAGTGGTAATCACAAATACAAGCAGAAGATACAAAAACCACTGATTGAACTGCGGAGTTCCCCCAGCCTGAGTGACAATGGCAGCACCCAGCCCTTGGGTTGCTACCACACTCAAGCCACCAATCAAGCTGCAGATGCTCAAGTATACCAACATGCTCTTCTTCCCGTACCGTGGCCCGACCCATAACGCGATGAACAAACATGCAACAATGATAACGCCTGCGTATGACAAGAACCCAGGCGCCAGGACAAAATGCTTCATTTCCTGTATCGTACCGGCCGACGATTGTGCAGGCGCATTCATGACGATGACCACTGATCCAATGATACACATGAAACACCCCACTTTTCCAACGAAGCTCAGCCGTTCCTTGAGGAAGATTGCCGATAATATGGTCGTAATTACAACAGATAGGGCTCCTAGAGGCGTAACGAGGATGGCATCGACGAAAGCGTAGGCGACAAAGTTGCATATCTCCCCGATGATCATCAAAGTCATGCCGGACCACCAGTATGCGTTCTTGAGGTATCCATATCCTTCGCCCGCCTCTTCGTTGTATTTGACATTGGCCTTCAACAGTCCCGTCTTCTTCAACACAAACGACGTACCAATGAATACACCTGATGATATTGCGAGCGCTATGCCAATAGCTTTGTAGACTGGCGGGCGCTCTTTGGTTGTGGTGGAGCTGGTTGTTGTGCTATTTGCTCTTGCATAGATCTCGTTGGCACGTGCCAATATGATTCCGGTCTGGTCCATTGTGAGTAAAATGTAGTGAAGCGGTCAACTCTTCGATCACTAATTCGGTTGCGGCGCTCTCATCTGCTGGACATATCTGTCATCGGCATGTATAGTGCTGCGTCGGTTGCGAGGAGTGTAGGAGAAGAGAAAGGATTTAGGGCATCAAGTATTGAGATTGTTATCGTGGAATCATCAGGTATGCCTCTCCGCCCTGTCTCTCTTAATGGCGCGATGAAGGCTCGCAGTTGTCCAGGCTGGAGGAGTCTCGACGTGCAGGATTTCAAAATCAAGGTGTGTATCGTCCTTGGACGGAAGCTCTTCTGGAGGAGACAGCAAAGACGCTGTGAGATGCTTTATCGTGGGAGATGGTAGGTAGGACTGTCGCAAAAGACGTGGTGAAGAGGGAAGCTCGCGAACTTGGCTCGGTTGTAAGCAAACAGGCCTGGCCCTGATCGACAGTGATGTGAAGCTAGGGGCGGAGCGGTTCTGGAAAAGTGCTCTTCAGCTTCGCTTTACAGATAACTAAGGAGTCAAGGTCAAGAGGAGAAGAAGTGAGTACTCGTAGTGCTAATTGCAGACTAGAGTAATATGACAGTTGTGGGGGTCATTGTCCCATCTTTATTTATCCCTAATTCCCTACGAGTACAGTATCTAAATTCCAATCCACAGTCCGCCTCATCCAGATTCTCCGACTTGATACGGTATTGATACATCGGCCGCTAGTTTCAGAGCGGAAAGGCTGCCGCGCCACCGACCAATGTCTCTTTTCGCCTGGGCAACCAATCGACGCGGCCTTTGTTGCCAGACTGAGGCGAAGCAGAGAATGTTGCGTGTCTGCTGAACTATAAATAAATAGACTTGTTAAGAGTGTGTGTGTCGAGTCCTCAGGCACGAGTACTGTAGCTATCTATCGATTCGTATCGTTTCCTTTCCTTTACTATCCAATCCTATCCTATCATTTCATTTCATCCAGTCCTGATGTCACCGTATATTCCCATGTTCCGAATCTACAGTTGAAGAGACTTGTCACTGCCAAGCAGGCCAACGTCGCGCCCTTTTCCAAACCCGACATCCCCACGCGTACTAGTCCTCCATTCTCCGCTATCGTAGACTTCTATATTCACGGCTATCATTCATTCCATCATCATCACCAACTCCGTGCCCACGCAACCAAGTCATAAGTTTAATCATCGTGCTTGTGCTCCTACAACATATTACCGAGGCACATGCTCCGGCTTCCTTGCCATATTGACAACAGGCGGCGGTCCATCCGCATCAGGATATGGCAACGGCGGAGGCACATTGCCAGTCACCCTCGGGTTTGAAATGTGCCGTCGCGCTCCATGAGCATCGCGATAAGGTATTGGAGTCTTAGGTGGGAGGGGTGGAGCCTCATAAGCGGAGTCGGGTCGTTGATACCCGTTCTCCTCGGAAAAGCGTTGCTGTGCTTCATCCGCCGGCTGTGGGAACTCGTCCGACGACGTGATGGCGAATTTGTCGTCGGGGCTAGAGACTTGCTGATATGAATGCGGTCGACCCCCGGGATACATTGGCCCAGGCTTGCTGAGAGGTCTCGGCAGGAGCGGCGGGTCGTCACTGCTGGGAAGCTCAATCGCTGAAGGGTCTGAAGGAGGAATGTAGGCAGGGGCATGCTTGTCGAAGCTCTCGTTTGCTCGTTGCACCCTGCTAGCAGCCTGCCGTCGCATAGCTTCAACCTTGGCCATCTCATGCGCTCCTTCGTTGAGCATCACCCGGACGGCGGGCGTGTTCAAATATGACTGCGTGCTGTTGCTGATGTCTGCCAATCTGTTCCACTCGTTCATCCCGAACTCGCCAACCCCTACTTCAACGTTCAGCCGGAGGTAATGCTGGGCATCGACACCTCTCTTGGGCAAATGGATCGACGTCATTTCTTTGTGTGTCTTCTCGCAGCCCTCGATTTTCGCAATCAGCTTCCTCTTTGCTTCGGCGAAAGATCCCAGTCCACCTGCAAAGCCCTCCCACCATTCCGACTGCATGTTTTGCGTTCCAGCGGGCCTCTTTCCTGTGCCAATGCTCAGGAAGAGGCCAATGGTCTGGCCGGGCCACTCGTTGAGCACAGCTTCGTCTAGAATCTGTGGCGCTGGGTTGTAAGTTGGTGTTTTGTCAGAATTGACGAGTCCGTAGCCTTCGTCTAGGAAGGTCGAAGTGCCGATTCGTATTTCCTTGAAAGCGAGCTTTGTAGCCGAAGTTGCACGTCCAGCCTGCCAGATGGTACATTCAGACTCAATGGCTGGCTGTGTTCTAGATGGATATGACCGTAGCAGTACGGTGGTAGCACCTCTCTCACTATGACCTTTCAACACCGCTGTTACAGCTCTGCTTCGTGATCAGCGGTATTCCGAGGTTGAAGGGCAACCGTCTGCTTACGTCTTACACCTCTTCTCCCTCCTAGGATCTTCGAGCGTCGCATTCGGATCTCCCATTGCCGTCCAATTATCCGCTGAGACTTGACTGTATCTATTCCTCGGGCTTGAGCTTGTAGACGACCTTGGCATTCCATTCTTGTCACTCATCATGCTTGTAGGCCTCGAAAAGCTCCCAGGACTGTTTGGCATATCTCCATACACATCTTCCAGATTCTCATCCCTTTCGTGCTCGAACGTTCGTACGCAAGCTTTTATTGCATCCTCCAGCATCGAGGCCTTGAACAGTGTCGATCTGTACGGTATCCCCGCAATCGTCTTATCCGTCTCAAAGACCTTCCTTGTCATCTGCACATACACTCTCATGCAGTCCTTCGTGTTCATCCGTAGCCGTCCGAGCATGATAGCGATCAGTCCCCCGGTCCCAGTGCCCGCGATGAGATCAAAGTAGTCGCATGGCTTGGGCACTTTGTCTGCTTCTGGCGGTTCGCCGTTGTTGCACTCCGCGTAGGTCTTGTGCATAAAGTCGTGCAGAAGGATAAGCATGGAGTATCCGCGCACGCCTCCGCCATCTGCGCCGGATCATGGTCAGCTTACGGCAATCATCTAGAATTGGTGGACCGGCATGCGCAATGTCACTCACCCAGAGAGAGTATTCGCAGTGGGGTGCCTTTGGTCGTATCCCTTCGTCGCAGCCCCCCTGATGACTCCATCTCCACAAACGTTGCCAAACCGGAGGCTCTGTATGTGTGCGCTGAGAGACTGGAAGATGGCTCGCGATGCGATTTCGAAAGGATGGATTTGCTTTGTCTTCTCAAAGAAGGTAATTGCTAGATTATGTAGGAGTTGATCCCTCGGCTCGTGTGGATGATCCTCGGACGACTGATGCGACTACGGGCAAGATACGAGCAGCTTGAATCTTTGGTGGAGCGGTTGTAGGAATGCAGTGTGGCCGAGGCTCAAGAATAGTGACCCAAGGGTCAATTTGGTGGCGGCGGCGGCCGCTACTCTATCGATAAAGTGAAGCTTAACAGATGTTTGACAGCTATCTTTTGCCCTTTTTGACTCAGTTCCAGATGTTTGCTTCGGACTGATTATGAGTTTCAGGAAGGTGTGGTAAATGGTTCAATATGAGTATGCCAGGTCCTTAGCTCGCCTGCTGATGGACCGCAATCGGGCGGTCATTGTGGCTATGCTTTCCCAAGATGCCAGGCGTACGAGGCAGAGTTAAGAAAGTTGAGAGCGGGCATTACGACTGGTTTACGGTCCATCCAATAGTCGTTAAGCCTCATACAAGATCGATTTGGAGAAATTCCATTTAACGGCAGAACCAGATTCTGTTCGGACTCGAATGAGAGTCGGTGGCTAAATTTTGATCTTATTAAAGAGCAGGAAGTTTCGTTCTCGCAGACAAGAAATAATGGTAATACATGACAAGGGCCTCCATAATCCACCTGTCCCGAGCCGTGAATCTAAGACGTGAATCATTTTCTCATAGCATCAAAACGTTCATCGCTCAATGGTATCATTTGCATGCGTCATCGTGATCCATCATATCTTTTTTACAGCCCATCCAGATATCAATCACAAGCCATCCAATCCTGATAGTAAATCCAAAATTCCCGCAACCGCCGCGCCTCCAAAAAGGCCTCTCCTCAGATTCTTACTCGCACTACTTGCATCCTTCTCTGCACTGCGTCTCTTTTCTTTCTCCCGATGGCTCTGTTGTCGAGGCGGCATTGGGGGTACTGATGGTCGTTGCTGCTGTTGTTGTTGTTGTTGCGGGAAATAATTTCCAGGTGGAAGCTGGGGCGATTGGCCCATGTAGCCTGCGGGGACGTAGGGGCTGCCGCTTGGCATCCGAGGGGGTCCACCGGAAAGACCGTAAGGCTGTTGAGGTCGGAGGCCGACTGGAATAGGGGGTGTCGGTTGCCATTGCTGATTTGGCAACGGTCTACCTTGTGGTATAGATGGTTGGCTTAGTCCGCGGGAAACAGGTCTGCCTGGGTTTTCGGGGCCGTTGCTCCGGCCTGAATACGGTCTGGGACGGCGCTCGGGACCGTCTCGCGAGTAGGGCACATTGCTGGCGTCGCTACTGCGTCGAGAGCCAGCAACGCGAGGTGGAGGTGAGACTTCGGACTCGGTATCGGAGGATGTATCGTCTTCGGAATGTAGGACATACTTCTTTGGAGCTCGTCTTCGTGAGCGGTGATGATCTTCCTCCTCCTCATCGCTTTCGACTCGGGCTCGAAAGCGGACATTCTTATCAACGCCTTTGCGTGGTCCCTCTATGTAGCGTCCCTTTACGTCCGACGAGCGCTCGAATTCGGAATCCGAGGTATCCTCGTCGCTTTCGTAGTAGGTGGGCATTGCGCTGAGGTTCACGCTGGGCTTTCGACTGTTTGGTGGTGAAGGGGGTCCTCGACTATTTGGTGGGGAAGGGTGCCCACGACTGTGTGGTGGCGACGGACGCGCTTCTGCTTCTGGGATTCTCGTCCATTCGTGCAGTAAATGATTGATAATATCATAGACAGGCGCACCCAAAGTTTGATTCTCTCGAGTCAGTGCAAGAGTAAATTGCTGGTCCAGTTGCTGAAGGGGCTTTTCTTCGAATTTGACCAAGGCTTGGGAGTCGCCCGGTATTTTCTCGGGCACAGGTGGCCCCTGAGTTGACAGTCGTAGGACTCCGTTCGAAGCTTGGTCTTCGTAATAGCTTGTCTCAACGTTTCCGGCTGCGTCGTAGCTTGGGGGTGGATCTTCGACGATCGGACTCATCATCTCCTCTTCGGCTTCCTTTTCAGCTAACTCATACAGCTTCCGTAGTTCTACCAGGGACCAATGTTGAACAACGATCATATTCTGTATCTCTGCACGATCTTGCCTCATGGTGTGCTCTGTGAGGGACGCGCTCGAAGAATCCTCACTGCAAGAGGGTCAGCATGGACCCAGTTGATTGGAGGATAGACTTGGGGCGGTGCCTTACCGTGTAGCAGCGATGGCTTTACCCATTTGCAAGATCTGAAGCATGATGGACAAACTCAACTTGAGCGACTCGAGCTGACCCAACAGATACTGCACCTTTCGCTTCTTGAAACACCATTTAATCCTTTGCGCAATTGTGATGGATCGAAGATGGCCGTGGTCGTCTCTCCCTTGGGCCAGGTCGACCATATTCTTGATCTCATCGAACACCACTTGGCTTTGATCTCTTATTTCCGTCGCAGTTTCTACAGCGTTCTGCGATGCGACCGTCTTTCCTTCCTCCATCGCCCTGCCGACTTGCTTGAGCATGAGGGAGAAGAGGGAGATGGCCTTGGCGATATTGTGAATGTCGCAGTCAGCGTTGGGAATCTCCGATCCCACAGCGTTGAGAATGAGAGACAGGCGAAAACCTGCACCCGCGACCCCAATGATGGAGGCGATGACGCTGTGTAGCATGGCGTCAGCTGCGACGCTGGAATGCTTTTCCTCTCTATTTCTGCCAGATGGGTGGGCATACCCGACTTCTGCCATGCTGCTTTTGGTGTGTTTTTGCGCCGAGTGTAAAGAATGTGTGAGTGAGTTGGTGATGATCCAAACTCATCATGGGCATGATGATCACGAGGAGAAGAAAAAGAACAGCCTGATAAAGATGGAATATAGAAAGGGGGGAAGACGGTTACGAAGAGGAATTGAGAATTGAGGCTGAAGATGACACACCATTCAGCGTGTTCATTCTTTGCCAAGAGGCAGCCGGCGCGACTCGGCCCAGGGATGATTCCATTGGCTCAGGCGGGAAGGATGACGTGCAGCCGCATGAGGCGGCGAGGCGAAGGAATCTCTTACAAATGCTCCGCCACTTCTCATCCACCCAAAACCTCGCAGGGCGAACTCGCCGACAGATTCCTTGTCTCTCAACCACTCACAGCCTCCACAGCTTCATGTCATGCATCCCGTGCTCTGAATTCACATACGCGCCCAGAGAGAGCCGACCGAGCTGGGACCGCCAGCACATGGCGGCCATGAGGCTAACGCACCCAAGACCTTGGCTACTGGCTGGCGCTTGAGGCAGAGTGCTGCCCGACGACCACCCTTGCACCATCTGCCCGCCTAAAACCCGTCCTCATCGAAGATCTACGTGTTACGAGAGAGAGAGAGGTCGGAGTTTCTCGGTGAGCACATGAGCGTGACTTGGCAACCAGGCCAGACACACGTTTCTGCAAGGCGCCGTTTCGAAAATAATACGTCTTGCAGACACAGTGTCTTGAACTCGAGGAATCCGCATAGCTTATCGCCAAAGCCTTTTGAAAGGACCGCTGGCCTAGTTTTGCCGTACTCTACAGCTCCGAAGCCTTGACCGTTGTCTGTTCCACTAATGCTCATTGTGCGGCACACCCACCACCACCAACACCACCAACGCTGCAGCCTTGCAGCCATGCAACCTTCACGCTCTCGAAATGTGTGTCGCCTTTTTCCTATTGGTCTGTCAGCTTTTCTCTATCTGGCAGTCTCTTGGCCTGCCTGATTCACTCAATGTGCATTCTACGATAGCATTGACATATCTTATCTTCGGTCTGAGAACAGAATGTGGATTTGTGTCAACGCCTTTTCAATTATCCGAAGCGAATTGGATGATATCTAGTATCCATCGAATGCTCATTGGCTCCGACGATACCGTCTTCCTCATCTTGATCAAAAATCAACCGTCTCCTCCGCTCCTCCGCATACGAATGGGTAATCTTTGCTCGCATGCTTTCCCCTTGGCGCAATTGGCGTTGAGGGGGTACAGTGCATCACATACATGGATTGCGCTCCCCTGGTTGGGTTCCGATGCAGAGAGACCGTCGCACTTGGGGTTCCTCCTCGGACCCGAGACTGCGTTGAATCCCGTGCTTACGTTTGTGACCATCGGACTGACGGGAACAGACCAGCGCAGGATCGATGAAACGATGAATGCCGTTTTCAAGAATGCGGGGCTAGCGGATTTGATTCTAGCGTTACGAGTTGCGTTCGAACCGTTGGGCCTGATTTCGGGCACAACCTCAAGAGTATCTATCTCTTCGCCTTGATCTCAGGCGTCTCGATTCCGATCTCTGAGACGACCGTCCAGAGCCAGTTCAGTTGGAGCTCGGAAGTCTTTGCGTTCGGCCTCAAGAGCTTGTGCTAAGCCGCTTTAAGATGGTCGATGCTGCAGGAACTTGTGGGCATGGCAAGGTCCCGCTGATGAGTTTGTTCGACATGAATGGTTGATGCAAGGACTGAGTGGGATTGATAAAAATGACATGGGGTACGTGTTGGATCCTGGCATACTGGAAGGCGCTGGACAAAGTATTTGACACGCTTAATGATTCAACGTTCTCAATCCAATGCGGACAAGAAAGGAATGTACAGTTGTGAAGGACAAAACAATTTGATCTATCAATTTATTCTCATTACATCATACTACGCTGCCCACTTGCAAAATGCGTCCCATGGAACCCAAACGGCACCACACACTCCATCTCCGCCCGCCCCACCTCCTCCCACGTCCGCGCGTTCAACACCAACAGATAACTCCTCCCCCTCGTCCCATCCAGCACCACGCTCAAACACACCCCTTCGTCCTCGTCCTCCCCGTCCGGGTCCGCCAGGAATATCGGCTCCCCCGGCGACTGCGCGTGCACGACGCGCGCCACGCTCATCTGCGTCCGCGTGTCGTATTTGATCAGCCCGTCCAGGAAGGTCGAGTTGCCCCGGTCGCACACGCCGTAGATGTACCGGCTGGGCTTGGTCGCGTAGTGCGGGTTGAAGGTCGGCAGTTCGGGCGTGTCCTCTTTTGCGGCGGTGGAGACGGTGCTGACGGTGCTGGGTTTGGTGGTGGGGGGGATGCGGGTGCTGCCGATGTTGGGGAGCCGGAAGCGCGTTAGGGATGCTTTGCTCGTGGCGCCTTTGCCGTCGACGTAGTTGCGAGCGCCCGGGGCGGTGCCTTTCATGTTGTGGTAGTAGAAGCGCTTGAGGACGTCGAGGTTCGGGTAGATGGGGATGTCGGTGACGATGTCGACTTTGCCCGGTTCGGTTTCGGAGGCTTGCTCCCAGGCGTTGACGGGGTGGAAGGCGAAGAATGGATCCGATTCGTACATGCCAACGAGGCCTTGACCGTGCCGTCGGTCGATGACGAGCCAGAGGTTCTTTTTGTTCGGGTCGAACTCCATGGCGTCGAGCATGTTTCTCGTCCACAGGACCTTGAGACCGCCTTTGGCGTAGTAGGCGTCGAAGATGCAGAGAATGACGTACCGTTCCGTCAGGAGTATTGAATGGAGATAGGCCGCTCGGATTGGTCCGCCGGTCAGAGTGGCAAGAACGGTCGTTTCCCCCGTCTTGGCGGACACGGAGAAGACTCGATAGGTTGCTTGCCGTCCGATTTCGAGATTGTAGTTGTACCAATCTCCCGTGGTTGGGTCTGTGCGGGAGTGGGCGCCCGTGAAGGGTCCCTTGAGGTCTGGGTGGAGTTTTGGTTGGCGGACGACGTCGATTGGTTCGAGGGTTGTGGGGTTGATGCATTGGAGACTGGCGTTATCGGTCTGGAGCCAGAGGTTGTCGATTTTTGGGGAAGAATTGTCCTTTGATTCGGGCTGTGCCTTTTCTTTCCCTGCCAGCGCTCCTGGTACTGGCAGGTTCGCTTTGATCGTCACCCCGACGTTCGCTTCCGAGGCTGCCTTGTCGCCACCCGCAGTTGCGGCTTGGAAGGAGCTCATGACTTTTTTGAAAAAGGATTCACAGGGGTCTTGTTGTTGACCGAAGGTTACCGTGGCCAACTCTCCAGAATCGCGGATTTTCTCAACATGCCTGTCGCAAGTGTGACGTGAATTATACCTTACGCGTGTGATGAATTCCCCTTCTGATGGCGGTAAGAGCTCGAAGCGGTGGGTTTGGGAAAAACCGTCGAACCAGTGGGATACGGCGAAGGTCTTGTTTTTCGGGGTGGTGACCTGATGGCCACCAGGACCGGTACGGTAGAGGATGCCTCTAGGAAGGTTTCAGTGTTTTGTGGATGTCGGAGTATGAAGAAGGGGACTTACGCAGCATAGGCAGGGATTCTGCCAGATACTTTGAGTTGGACGGGATCGGTTTCTTCATGAAAGGTTTCGAACTGGGAAACAAGGTTAACTCAGCCAAGAGAATAAGAGGCATGCCATGATTTTACATACTCCAGCATCATTGGGCCAATCATTAAATGAGCTTGTCGTGCTTGTGACGCCGTGAGGAGCATTGGGCGCTTTGATCTCTTCATCCGCCATGGCCATTTCCGTCGAGGTTGTGATTTCAATGTGCCTTTAGAAGTCTTTTTCATATATCCTCAGCCTGTTAATGAAAAGAAAAGGACTGGAATTAGAAAATGTGAATGTGAAGAATCGGTTAGTAGTCGTATACTTATTTGTATGTCCTCCACGGCTATGCGGCACATTCCTCTTTGTCCTGTTGACCCGGCGGAGGAACTTTAACCCGCCAAGACCCAAGCCTCGCATCTTGATACCCGATTTCGGTCATAGACTTTTGCCCCTGCCCGCCTCTATTATCTAAAAGTACCGACGGGCAGACTTTTCATTCAACCTCCGCAAATGTTGGCGCTCGACCCTCGTTACGCATAACAGTTTGGTTGAGAATAGAATCTTGATGATGATGATGAGGACGGTGAAAAATTGAAAGAACGCCTGTTTAATTAGTGACGAGATGCTCGACCTCCTGCTGGAGCAAATCTTCTGGCAAGCTTCTCTTATTTATATCAAAGCTCTGGCATCTTTTCTCAATCCATATCAGAAACTCGAATTGCTTCCTTCCCCATTTCTCCTATCAAGCTTCTGGCTCCTTCTCTCAACATTTCTCAACATTTCGCTCCAACCCACTTCCACTGAGTACAGTCCTCGGCTGATCACATCTTTCGATTGAGATCGACTTTGAGCTTTATCATGTCGAGAATGTGGCTCCTAGCCTGGCACCTGGCAAGACGACGTCGTCAGGTCTGCTTGACTGCACCGATCGGGTAAGATATTTTCTCTCATTCATTCATATTCCTTTCCAAGCGCCATCGACAACCATGACCATCATCATCATCATCATCGATCCAGACTCATCCACCTCATTGAGCCACCTCTGCTTTCTCTCATCTGCTACTGGTTATTCTCTGGGCTTCCTTATCAGTGCTCCCATCATTGTCAAGGCCCCAATGTCCCACTTGTCCAGCCAGCGATCGTAGGTGCTCCTCACTCGGACATTACCATAGTATTTTGCTCTCCAGAGCTGGTAGGTATCCAAGCTCATCACATGGGAATGTTGGCAAGTCGTTCGTTGGCTTGTGTAAGGAACGCAGTCGAAAAACAGTAGAGCGCAAGGTTTGTGCTACGCCTAACCCAGCGCCACATTGCCGAAACCTCTTCCGTCTCGCGGGCACAGACTTCTGCACCGTTCCCATCGCCTCTGATGGCGATTGGCCGACATATCCTGCTCGGATATCAATTTCTTCTACCCCTGACTTTTTCCTTCCCATATCCTACAGACTTTTTCCCAACGATCTCCCATAGCGTGGGCAATCGAATGGCTCATCGGGCATGACTTGTGTGTTGGAAAGGAGGAATACTCTTCTATGATCCTGCACGGTGGAGGATAGGTAGATCCCATGGCTGACTGACTCCTCGGTATTATTTATACCCGGATTTGCGGCGTGGAAGATATCCATCCCTCAGGATAAAAGCGGAGATTCAAAAACCTTTCAGATTCCAATCAAGTATCATACAGAAATATCAACAGAGCAAGACCTTGCACTCCCAACGCTTTTTCTCGTAAGTTTTGATCATGAATGAATGACTCATGAGTCTCGTTTTGGTACCCAAAAATGACTCCCGCTTCCATTCATCTTGCCACAGTCTCAGGCGTTTCAAGCGCGATTGTTCTGCGAGTGAGAAAGACATGGTTGAATTTGCTTCGATCTATCTATTTATCTATCTATCTATCTATCTATCTATCTGCATTGTATAGTGACGAGTCATTTCCCTAGTCGGTATACCATACTTCTACAGGGAGGGCTGACAGGCGCGTCTTGAGTCGGGAGGTAAGGTAATGCCATTTTTTCAAGGTCATTCGCTATTTTTGGTAGGTAGGCAGCAACTGCTTTGAAATTACTCATGGATCGAATCGAAACGCATCATGTGAAAGAAAAGGGCTGTTTTCTTCATAATCATACAGTATTCGTTTGATCAAATGGCATTTCAAAGGAATCACCCTATCCATGACAGGGAATCTTTCAGCGTCCACCGCCCATGATGAAATACGGCTTTTCCCTCAGCGGGCTCTGCGGCTGGCCGTCGTCATGCGCATGCAGACCCATTTCCAAACTCACACTCGCATCACCGATACTGGTACCGTTCGACTCGTCCCTCCAGACCGGCGACTTCGCCGCGCGTGGGGTGTTGCCGGGCCACATGCTCTCCTTGCTGACGGCCCCGGTGTTTGATCGTGTTTGCGATGCCAGTCTGCCGCGGAAGAAGAGGTAGAGGGGACGCATGACGGGCGCGTTGGCGCAGACGATGCCGATGTTGACTTCGGGTCTGAGGAATCGTTAGCTCGTGTTCTGGGTGTTTAGCTGACGTGTATGGGTTTGCTCACAGTCTCCAGCCCACGCTTGTTGTGGCAGCCCCTGGTATTGTCAGCTTGATTTGGCTTCACGTCGAGGGAGAGCGGGAACTCACAAGTCAGGTCTGGGTTGGTCATGCAGCCAGATAAGGCGGTGCGAACCGCGCAACAGACGGCAGTACTGTGTACTGTCAGCGAGAAGAGTATGGTGTACTATTGCTGGCCCACGTACATGACGCCCAGCCCCATCAAAAGGCACAAGCCCACTTTCGTCCGTAGTCCGATCTGGATATTTCGGAGGAAGATCGCCGGAAGCGCTGCAAGGATGAGGTCGGAAATGACTGAAAGGACTATCGATATCTGTGGTCAGAACACAAAGCTTGCGCAAATACTGCCTGAAGGTCAACTCACTGCCTTGCGCAAGGACGACGGATTCGACCTGGTGATCGGACAAACACACTCCGTTGACGCCCACATCCCAATACGCTCGGAGAGGTCTGCAGACTCCGAGGAACAAGAAGATGCTCACGGCGGTGAACAGAGTAATGCACGTTATGAGAGCGTACATGCCTCGAACCACGTGCTTGGTGTCCACGATGCGCAGAAGAAATAGGCAGATCGAGATTTTCATGAGAGCAAGAGTGATGAAAGTCTGGATCCAGTCGGCCCAGCCAACCACCAGGAACAATCTTCGTTGTTCAGCAGTCAAGTAGTACTCATGTCTTCCCAGTCCGTTGAGCACCTCGGTGGTAATGAATCCCGCGCCGATTATCGAAGTCATCTAGTCAAGGTTGATCGGTCAACGACTGCGCGCCAAGCATGAGGATTTCTCAGTACCATGAGGGCGGGCTCTTACCATGGCGGCGACGGCAATGTAATCATCGCATCCCAGGTTACGTGTAATCCGTGAACGTACCCATACGCGCAGCATCGTCGAGGTGAGTGCACAGGCGATGAAAGCCCAGCATATGGCCAGAAGAGCCCATCCTTGATCAACATCCCCATCGGGAGGGGGAGCAAAGGTCTCTTGCTTCATTCTCGGCGGAGATTATTCGTCAAACATGGATGCAAGCGACGTGCAGTCGGGCTATTTCTGCTGCACAGCTTTGTTTCCAAGATGATGCGACGAGGAATGAGAAAAGCGGGAACGTCGTGCTTTTGGACGATGCGACCCTGCATATGGCCTACCACGTAACGGCCAATGCGTAGTGCATGGCTTGAATCGCCACGCAACTCTCACGCATGGGATTGCTTGGGGTAAGGACAAGCACATGGGGCTTTGTCCGAGCGGCAGCGGTCCAGGATCCGGGGTAGCCCCATCGTTATATCGTGATTGGTGCTCGAATATCGATCTTCGCACCAAGCTACGGTCGCATGTATGGTAGTCGATGGAGGCGGAGAATTACATCTCGAAGGAGTCAAGTGTCTTGCTGCCAGATCCCTCTTTGCCGTGCCGTCTCTGCATCGTTATTCCCAAAGATTGTCACATTGGAGCCGCATCGATGGTATGCCTCGTAGTCAGGGGTTTTGCAGTACGAGCTTCGAGTTTTCTTTCAAGGTAGCAGAAGCTGTTGTGGGCCTGACTAGCCGCCACCATGATGACATTGAGTCGGCTCATGCACGATGGACAAGCGCGCAGACTGCCTTTTGTCGTCCTTGACCAATCTGACAGCGAGGCCAAGTTGAATTCAGAATAAGTCCCAATATTGTGGCGTCAGAGGAAACAGGCTGGCTCGCTGGTCATCTGGTGATACATACTTTTGTTCCTGGTGGCGGTAGAAAATGCGGGGTACCCCGTGGTCAAGAGGCTCTGCTATTGGCGCGCTTCAAATGTCGGAGAATTAATTAGATACTTTAGTGCAGTAGTTGACGATGCTCGGAAAATAAATCCATGACGATAGATGGGCATCCAACATTGATACTTGTAATCGACACGGTCGAGAAGCTCTTCTAGCTCGTCTCTACAAGCTTGCCGTCGTACGAGGATTAGATTCTCATCAATGTCACCACGCTTGCAACAGATTTCTTGGACACGGTGCCTAGTGCAACACATCTGCCCACGAAGAGCATCGTCATAACTCGACGATTGCATGGCGAGCTGGACCTTTCGCTCTTTGGGCTAGCCGCTATTGACCTGCGAGGATGACGCAGGCAGGCAGCCTGAGGTGACCGTCTTGCACGCTGGCCCTTTGGAACTTCTGCCACATCTTGGGTACTATTAAGCCGGTGGACAGATGGTACCACCAAGAAGCAACTTTTGGCCACAGCACGCCTGCATGCCGGGTACTACTGCCTACTGCAATGGTCTGATACCCGTGGAACGAAGATCGTCAGGCGATTGACCGTGTGGAATTCTCGTATAAAATCTTGACCGAGTAGTTCCTCGACAACTTGCGCAAAGTGGAATTGTCTTGGAGTGGAGTTGTCTGAAATCACAGCACACCCCATATTTCCAAGGCATCTTCGCCGCGATCACCGTCTTGCCGTTGCCGTTGGAGCTTCTTGATTCTTCTCACCAACAGGCCTACCGATACCGGACCGGTGACAGTACAGAGGACAACGGCCCATATGACCACAAGATAGATTTCGGAGCCACTGTCTTCTCGAGCTACCGAGTTGTTCTGAGAGGCAAGGATCCCTGTGCTCTCGGCTAAGCTGCGATGAGAAATCCGATCTCGCCTCTGGCCATCATTGCTGTTCCAACGATGGAAGCGGGTAAAGGGAGCGCGACTCATTCGTTGAAGCAGTCGCTTGTGGAGTTATAGAGGTTGCTAAGCTGGGTGGTTGTGGAGAGGTGCTTTGCGAAGGTTTATCGCGGGACTGTCTGGAGTCTCGTACGCCATCGGTGTTGACAGCAAAATTCGCATCGGATGTATCTTTCGATCCTGGATCGTTGGGTATGTTCCGTGTCTCTGGGTTGGAGGCCTTTGCAGGTCTTGCCAATCCCAAGCAACTGCGTTGTGATACATTCAAATGGTTCAGGATCGCTTTGGTCTTTGTCGCCATAGTGCCAGAGGGAGCAGTAATGCGGATGAGCCATACACCTGTCGCGAGCTTCCCAATGAGCATCAAGTTGGTAAAGACAATACCTCGCCAGAATACTGCACCAGTGAACATGCGTGTGACCGGAATAGAGAACCCTATTGAAGCCTTACACAGTCAGTGATCAACCACAAAATGAATGGATCTCATCGGCACTTGCAAAGAAGAACGGCTTAAGAACTCTTGCAACAGGCTGCTCAATGTACTTCTTGTAGATCGATAAGCCGCTCGGAGAGCCTTGCGCCTGCTCTGTCTCGTGGTTCTGTGCACCTGGCTCTTGCATTGCATTAGTACCAGCGACCCTGGGCCTGGCCAATTGTTCGCCTCTGTCTGTCCCATCATTAATGGTCTTCGGTGTCTCATTCTCAGTGACATTACTATCGTTAGAAGTAGTTTTTTGAACAATTCCCGTTGCCGTTAGGGTAGTAGTCTCGATGTGCTCACTCTTCTCCATGTCACCTGGTCGAGCCACGTCGGAATCATACCAGCTGATTGAAGCGCCAGCTAGATAAGCTGCAAACAAATTCGAGGTACCTGCATTACTTGCGGCTGCTACCATTCCAAAGAGCAGGGTTGCATGAGCAGTCAGCGTCGCCTCTTCGGGCTGCTTCCGGATAGCACGAATCACTGCTGATGAACCTAGACCACGTATCAATGAGGAAGCAGGCTTGACCAGATAACGGCAAGTCAAAAGCACAAAGAGCGCCAGCCCGATGGAGACAATGATGGGTCTCACTACAGTAATGGCATGTAAAGATGAGGCACCCGACCCCAATTTGGAGATGACCTGAACCAGCACGAGACCAACAACATCATCCATCATAGCAGCGCTCGTCAAGACAGTACTAAGTCTACTGTTGGTCAAGCCATCAGTATTAAAAATAGTAAACGTTGTGCCCAAACTCGTAGAGCAGAGAGCCGCTCCTGCGGCAAATGCTTGCAAGGGCGTGGCGGATGCGAGGCTTTGCAGGCAAAAAGCAAAAGCGATGGGCAAGCAGATGCCCGTCAAAGCCACCAGTACGGAGAGACCAGCGTTCACTTTCAGAGATTCGAAGTCGGTGTTCAGACCAACCTCATTAACCAGAAGGATCAGCCCGAGGTATCCCAATGACTTGCTCTGGGCCCTTGTCCAGCCATTTTGCACCGGGTGTTCCAAAGGCTACGCCGATTAGCACTTGGCCAATGAGGCCGCAGTAGATAAAGCGGTCTAGGACGCGGTTGATGACATTTAGGAGAATGAGAAATGATGAGAAAATGAGGATGTTACTAATGGTTGGTTCTTGGTAGGGCAACGCTGCCGCTGCTACGGACTCGTTCATCCTTACAGAAAGGAGATGGAAGATGAAAATCGGGAATCCTTGACAACTCGTTCGCCTCTGATCTGAATGATTGATCACTCATACTGAAAGAGAAGGAAAGATGGGCCGTCGAATGCTCTACAATTTTTTTTTGGAAGAAACCATGCTGTCCGCAAGTGTGAGAGTTTGGGAAGGTTCTGGGGGAATGTGCAACCGAAGGCCGTCAAAACCTGCCTCACACTGCAGCACTATAAATATATACACTTGGTAAACACCTTCACACCCTCGGACCTTCACCACCTGACAATTAAATCTGAACTGAACAGAACTCACCTTGGGTACCAAGATGGCCGTACTTCTCAACCTTTCCGATGAGCTCCTCATCCTCGTCGCCTCCAACCTTACCAAACCCTCCCACATGCTCAACCTCGCTCTCGCCAACAGGAGATTCCACAGCATAGCCATACAACACCTCTACCAAAACGTCATATTCGACCGAGAGGACTACCCGCCCTTCCCAATCTTTTACGATTACTTGCCCGCGATACTCCGATGCGACTACACGGCTCCGCACTCGAACATCCAGCGCCTCTCCAACATGATTCGCTCCAACACTCTTCAGACAAGCCACATCATCACCCGCCTCACCATCATCATAGGCGTTAACAACGTCTGCAATGAATTCCAGACCTTGCTCTCCCTCCTCCTGCCTCAATTGTCTTCGCTCAAGCATCTCGCCCTGAAATCTGTATCCGACGACCGGCTCGCCTGGCAGCATGAGCACTTCTCTCTCGCGCCGTTGGCAGTCGCTTTGAGCGATATGAGCCAGACGTTACGGAGTCTGTCTCTGCACTTCTCTCTCGAACCCGGAGACAGTGATGGCTGGACCATCGGCAGCCTGCGCCACTTTTCACAGCTGAAGTATCTCTCGGTTCAGGGGAACGTCTTGCTGGGCCAGTATTCCCTCTCTGCTTCAGATCTCCCATCCCTGGATTCCGTCTTGCCGCCAGGGCTGAAACACTTGCGGCTGCACTGGAGCATAAGCGAAGGAATGCGAAATCTCCACATCGTACTTGAGAACCTTGTGAGGGATAGCTTGAGAGTTCCTCGCCAAACCGATAAGGTTGTAGTGCACTTGGACGCCAAACTTGTCAACCGCTTCTCCCAACATGTCGTCGCTGTCTTCGAGAGGGGCCTGGACGGCATGAACGAGGAAGCGAGGCAAGGGGGCTTGGATCTTAGATTGACGCTGGAATCGAGGGAGGAAACTCACCGGGTTGCGTGTCGGGTTGATGAGGGGTCCTTTCTGGCAATGTATGACAGATTCATGCAGACGTAGGGCGAACCGCTCCTCTTGGCCTAATCGAGTGTTGGTGTGTCATAATACTGGCAAGCGCTGGATAATATTATCATCAAGCAATCGGATCAGACATGAGGGTTTCGTCGGGCCATGAGAGGGACATGTACTGTTATCAGTCCTGCTTTAAAAGCCGCGTTGTGCATCGATAGCGAGGAATACCACGATTATGCAGGTGGTAGCACAGGGCAATGACATGCGAAATATCAGGGGTTTTCCGAGAAGGAAGTACTTCACGTCCCGAGTCATTCGTTGGACCAGAATCGAGCCTTACTGTTCCATCATTAGCAAACGTTCCACATCCATCTCCAATTATTAAGTCTTCATCGACGACATTATTGTTCGGTCACGATTCCATTTCCAAAAGTCTCGACCTCGAGTCTCATCTTTACGAGCGTTGCCCCCCATTGCCATCCATCGCGATTGAATCACTGCTTCCCTCATTCTTGCTCCCAGCATTATCACTTCTATCATCCTTTCCCCCTTTGTATTTAACCCCCTTCTATCTTGCCACCGTCTTCCCCCGCAGCATCCGTACATTTCGATTGCAACCTCACCAGCGCCTCAGCCACCGAAGCTTCCAAGTTCGACGGACTAAGCACCGTATGCTTCTCCGCCGTATTTTGCGCATACGTCTGTCTACAACTCCCGCTTGGCCTCGGCCACTCGGCCCATAGGCTCGGATCATCGATATGTCCAATCGGATGGTTTTGATCTTGACGGCTTCGGTGATTATGCCCCAGTGAGCTGTCAGCGTGCAGAGAACGTCCTCGCGAGGACGTTCCGTCCGGCTTCGTCGCGGTCGTGTAGGACTTGGTCGAATGCGGCGCGGGAGAGCTGGTCGCGGATTTGAGATCTGTTGTTGTAGTTTCGGAGGTCAGTACAATCCGATATTTGGACACGCGTCCTTCCTGCATCCTGGCACGCTGTAGAGTCATGGTGGCCGGAGATAGCACGCACCTGAGCGGCTTGACTAACAGCTCCATCACCATCCTCAATGTCGCAAAGCGCTTTCATGAGATCATCAACCTTGTAGAAGGCAACTGCTTCGACGTGTATTGTCATGTTATCTTTGGTCATGAGTTCCTGGGATGGAAATTGCATGCTACGAGTTCTCATGTTTTGACCTTGCGAACCTCGTTGACGACTGGGCAAATTCCACCACAATCCTAGTTCTTTCTCTCCAGAATGCTTCCCTGAAGGAAAATAACCCTCATTTGTAGTCTTCGATTACCGTGAAGAAGCTTCGCTTCGCTTCGGAGAGAGTGTAGGGTGTGAACCCAGAGATGGCGCAAGTTGTTAGGTCAAAGATCGCCTCGGAGTGCGACAGAAGGTGGAGAAGGGACCGTTCATATAAGTAATTTGGAAAGGCATCGACGCTGGTGATTTCGCGGAGGAACGAGCCACTGCCCGCAGAGTTGCCATGGTTTGAGGGACAATCAACTGCTCTGAAATGGGTTGATGAGTAAAACACCAGATGACAATGTTGGAAGCTTGCTGTCAGAAGCTCTGATTGAAATTGCACTGGGAATCAAACCCCTTTATTATGCAATGACGATATTGATGGTTGGACTCAAATGTCACCAGATGAAAGACTTTTCTCCTCACAACTTGCTCACAAAATTCCGACATGATCCGAAAATGCTCATTCGTTGTGACTCTTGAGAGCTTTGCAAATGCATAAAAATGCGGGCTTGAACCCATAGACATACATTTCCAGCACTGCAAGCGTCCGTCATTGAAGAAATGAACAAGATGTTGGCAGTACTATCCCTTGGTCGCGTTGTCTCGAAGGCCTCACAGAATACAGCATTGAAGTGCCTCAAATCCTCAAGCTCACGGCCACTGGCTTACACCAGACTCGTCCAAGACCGAAGCTGCAAGACAAGGTCATTCTCGAGCGCAACAATCATCCCCAGTGTTGGCTCCGAGCACCAGTCAGACATACCGAGCCCCGGGGTATTGTCCAGGCTGAACGTCTTCGATCCATGGCGCGACGAGCCCAAAACTGACATTGAGCGGGAGCAACAATCGGCTAAGAAGGCGCAAGAAGCTCAGCGACAGGAAGGAGAGGAGGAGCAAAAGAAAAAAAAGAGCAGCACAACGATTTACCCATATCCCGTCGTCAACAGAAGTAGATGCGGTACTACCGATGATCAAAGCCGGCACGAGAGTCATGGCAGCGAAGGAGCAGATACTGGGACAGGCACTGACGCCTCCGTACCCGATTAGAGTGGTGGGTACAGCGGCGGATACGATCGCGGTGGCTATGGCGGTGATTATGGCGTGGCGATGGCGGTAGGTACGGGGGTGGGTACGGGGGTGGGTACTGCGGTGGTGAAGACTGTGGATGAGGAGGAGGAGGTGGCGGCGACGAATGATGGTACAACAACGCTCGGATATGATTCGAAGACGGAGACTGGTCGCATCGTACAGTATTGACCTCGCGTAGTGTATAATTCAAGATACACTCATCTCCATCTTCACTCAGCTACTTCTCGCAGTAGTCGTTCGTGAGACTGCATCGCTTTCTTGGTATAGCCAGGCATATCTTTCCACTCCTGATCCTGTCCCGATGGTCCCCCGTCGAAGACTTCCGTCGAGAACCAACCTCGAAAACCCGTCTTCAGTACAGCCTTTGCAAAATCAGCAACAGGGAGATATCCTCCATCGAACGGTACAGGCCTCAGACACATGCTCCACCTCGCTCTCGGCATCATGCCGTTCTCATTGGGTGTCGGGTCCAAAGGTTCTTTTGGCTTGTATGCATCCGATATTTGTAGTATGTAGATTTTTTCTGCTGGTATGGTGGCGCTCAGGCTCTTCAGGCTTTCTTGAAACCTTTTCTGCAGATCTTCTCTCTTCAAGCTTCCCTCTAAGAGCCCGGATTTTGTGGTAGGGTCGGCCCATTCTCCTCCGGCACTCTGAAATGTATCGAGACATAGGCCAAAGTTAGGACGATCAACTTTCTTTGCTATCTCCCACACATCTTTCCAGTCTGGTGCGTGTGTGGACCAGCACCAGTTCTCGTATGCAAGGCGGAAGTTGTGCGGAGCGAGTAAATCAGCAAGTTCCTTGAGGTCAGAGGTGACGACCTCTTGAGAGATGGGGATGGGAGAATCTGTTGAGCCAACCTCCAGAAACATTGTGTCAGCCGGGCCAAAGTCGAAGCAGTTGATACAACTACCTGCAGCATATCCGTCCCCACAGCCTCCATAATCTTGATCCACCCCTTCGCCCTCTTGAAGGCATCCTTACGCTCCTCTGACTGCTGCTTCCATCCCTCGAAATTTGAGAATGGCTGCAGCATCACAACCTTGAGTCCCAACTCCTTGCACATTCTCTTCACCTCTAGCCCAGCATTGCATAGGACGTCAAAGTCTTGCGATCCAACGTCCTTGCCAAGCTTCTTTGACGCGAATGAGAGTAGATCCGGGAAGCCAAGTTCAATGCCTTGAAAGCCAGCGGCAGCGATTGCTTCCAGCTTCTGGTCCAATGGGTGGTCAGGTGTGCCAACGGACACTGTTGCATAGCAAGTGGGGATTTCGGAGACGGAATCCTTGGAGAGAGCCATTATGTGCGGGTACTTTGGGAGAAGGCAGGATGGCTGTAGGCTGGAGGTGATCGTGTATTTCACAAAAACATGCGGGCTTCAATCGGAGCAGATCTGCTCACAAAGGCCTTCCAGTTAGGTTCCCTATGATGCGACCACATTGAATGTTCTGTTCCCCACACCGTCATCGTTTATGGCGATGTCATGCTGTTGGGGTTGTTGATGGAGTGCTGAACAGTGCTAGTAAAGCCTTAATCCTCTTTTCGGAAGTGGATCCTATAGTGTGGAAGTCTAGAGCTATTTCCTGGGAGCTCATATATTGGACTCTAGGGACTTTCATTAGGTTTAATGGGGGCGAAGGATCACAAATTAGGTGCAGTTCCGAAACACTTCTAAGCGCATTGTCCGGGCAACCCTCCAGGCAGGGCGTTATCCGAGATCTTGGCACGGGAGTTTTGGCGTCCCCTCGGTCCAGGACTTTTGATGCAGACCTACGTAGAAAACGAAACACGGCCAATCGTGGGATATGGTGGCGTTGCGACTTCCTCTAGCTGGCCACCATAAGTAATACGATCTATGGACAACAAGGGAAGGTATCGATTTTACGGTAGTAGAATTCGAGGGATTCTTGGACTTCAGGTGGCGTTTCCGTCATGTAACCTATCTCGATTACTTCATGACGCACATGAAGTAGTTGAAGCTATAAGTCTCCAAAACATGAATTGCTCAAAAGACCGGTCCCACCTTCATTAATATCGGTTCATTCATAACATTTTCGGCACCTGCAATCGACATGTCAGCACTGGAACCAGTCGTAGCAAAGCTGACAGGCGACCCTGCTCATGACGAGGACCAACGAAGCATCTCCGAAGCTATTGGTGCTGACCACGGCGCTATCGACTTATACGCCGAAAATATTAAGAATGTAAGCACCTTGCAAGAGAAAATCGAATGGAGGAATCAATTCACCTGGGCTCTCGCACGCCATGCAGTCAGTGAGGAGCTGACCATGTACCCGGTCTTGGAGAAGAAGCTTGGTCAGAAGGGAAAGGAGCTGACCGACGTGGACCGCGAGCAGCATATGGCCGTGAGTCTCTCTACCCATTGTGTTCTAGGTCTTAACTGACCAACAATCACCAGGTCAAGAAAGATCTCTACAAGCTTCAGGACATGTCCCCCGACAACAAGGAGTTCTTCCCTCTTCTCGACACCCTCATGACGGACCTCCACGAGCATATCGAGCATGAAATTAAGGAGGATATGCCGAGGCTTGAAGAAATCTTGACGAGGGAGGAGAGTAAAAGTCTGGCCAACTACTTCGAGAAGACGAAGCTCATACTTCCTACACGATCTCACCCATCAGCGCCAAACAAGCCATACTTCGAAAACTTCGCAGCGATGTTGGCGGCCCCCATGGATAAGTTTACGGATTTATTGAGGGCATTTCCGGAGGAGGGAAAGCTTGGAGACGTGTCAGCAAATGAGGTGCCGGCAGTAGGGTAGTCAACAAGAGTCAGCGCAAGATGCCTCATTAGAGTCTTACGACGAACTTGGCAGTGCATTGGTGATGGCTGCTAGTGCGGAGCCGATGGCATCGGCTACTTTGTTAAATCGTCCTCATGCTTCTCTGTGATTGCCTCGATCTTGTTGCATGCAGCGTCGAAAAGCTAATGGTTTCGGGGCTGAAAACCTTCCCTCATGTCTGCCGCACCTTCTGTTATTAACACATACGCCTTTTGACATGCTGAAAAATATACTTATCTATCACTATGTGATGACAATTTGGTGGCTCTGACCTACAATACTGCGGTCGACCGAGGTTTCGCCACCCTGTTCTTTTGCATGAGAAGCACGTCAAAGTGCAGGAAAGTGATCACCAAGGAACAAGTAGGAGAGAGAAGCACCTTCAAAACCGCGCAGCGTAAAGTCCTGTTTGCGCTCGCTTATTTATGTCTTCCGAACTGAATTTCTGGCAGTCACGTCCCTGATCGTTCTGAATCTATCGAGAGGTGTTTATCTGTTTTGAAGCCTTTCAACACGCCTGTAGCGTCTTCTTTCACCAATATGCACTCCGCTATCTTATAATGCAGACTATACCGTTTTTTTTGTCGAGTCGCGCGAGGTGTTGCACGTGCTTACGGCCCATGTTTCGTTCCAAATCTTGTCGCCAGGGAGGAGGACAATTTCCTCCGATTGTGCCCACATCCAATCCGCTTGCGGCTAAGACGCGACTCTACTTTCCCAAATTACCAGTGGTCTCTGGGATACTTCCGACCTTGCATCGCACTCTTCGCTGCTCGCGGTGGGGAAGAAGTCCCTGCTCGTGCCGGCGTCTGGGCAGGCGGAGTCTTGAACCCTTTCGTCTTCGCCTTCTTTCGAAGGGCGAAATCCTCACCTGGTCCAGGATATTGGGTCATGTAAATCTCAAACGCGGCCTTGAGGTTTTGCGCATCCATTGTGTGTGGGGCATCTGCGCCATTCCAGAACCTCGAGTTCTGCTTCATCTGTTTGAAATCGGCCTTTAGCGACTCGATCGAGGGGTAGGCTCCCGCATGAAGATTGGCTATCATTGTCTTGAGGTTTATCGGCCTCGTGATGCCAATGTAGGTCGCGCCGTAGCCGAGCTTTCTTAATCTACTGACGGCGTCGACAAGAAAGATCTTTTGCGTCGCCGTTATTGTCGTAGACTGTTGCTCGGGATCTTCGGCTTTCAGGTCTATGTAGCGTTGCCCAACTTCGTGATCAATATCCTTATCAAATTTCAGGAAGTCGTCTACGCCGAGCTCTTTCAGATGCTGACAAGACTGGCTTTCGATGATCACATCATCGCAAACTACGCAATGAGCCTCAGACAGATCTTTTCCGGTCAATTCATACGGCAAAGTCTCCAAACACTCGTTGCAGTAGAGGTGAAGACAGTCGGTGACCATCGGTCTATCGGGACATTGCCCGCATCGAGCACATGTTCTTTCACTCTGCAACTTCTCAAAGTCGCGCTTACGCTTCAAGTCTCGAAGACGCCGGCCAAATCTAACGACGAGGTCCTCATTCACAGGCCCCTCGGGCTCTATGGTGGGCTCTTCCAGGCTGTCGTCAGAGGTACTGTCTCGCGAACCCGTCATTTCATGGCTAAAACCGCCGCTGGCCGTCAAGGTTGCTGTAGATGATGCTGTCTCAGCCTTAGCAACGACACGGACATGGGCCTGGGCAGGGCAACATACTAGTGAACAAGCGAATCGTGTCACCCGTAAGCTCAGAGATGCCGCGGCGCTTCTCCGACTTGTTAGATGAGGCGGAAGCAAGACTGGAGTCTAATGGGATCATCTCCATCTGTGCGGCTGGTCCCAATAAAGACGATGGAGAACGATCCGTTCTCCCTTGAACGCATGATGAGCTCCTCGGTTGCCGCGTTGTCAACGACCGCCAACAGTACACCATCTTCCCAGCCCCGTCACAAATATTCAATCGTCCTCCCAGGGCTGCAGCGTCGTAGATGAGCGGAAGTGAGTCCAAATTGTGCTCAATGACCCCACACGGGCCACTGATTCTGATCACGTCTGTTGCGATGGCGACGCTGTGAGCGGCGCCTTTGATTGTGATGGTGAGCACTGTCGGGCCAATGCAGTCGATGATGACTTTGTCATTCATCTAGAGTGAGGAGTCAGAAGAGAACGAAGAATAGAGCGAGCGGGAGGAGTATATACCGTTGAATTGTTGCTGTGGTTTTCAGGAACGAGGATTTGGGTTTTGTAATGGGTTTTGTGGATGGTAAGGGAGCTTGTTGAGTTAGGTGATGCTCGGGTTATCGTGATTGAACTTATGTAAACAGTGATTGAGTGCTGAAATCATATTTTATGAGATTATGATAGTTTTTGCCATATCTAAGGTCAAGTCACATTTAATTGCTGTTGATGCCAACGTTCTTCAGGCTGTGAGGTTTGAGGACATCAGTTTCTGCGGTTTAACGTTTGTCTCATATCTACCTGAAATGTTAAACCCCATGTTCATATTCGGATTGGGTACCAAAACGGCCCGTCATCGACGAATTAAGGACCGCGCACCATGGCTTCTTGTCTGAGCTCCAAACAAAACTCAGCGCTATCGTTGATTTCCCTCTGCGCTCTCGTTGATTTCCCTTGCGCGAGATCGATCTGGAAAGTGCGCTGGATGGCTGGCGAGCGATTGCACATTGTGGAAATGGCAGAGGTTCATGAAGTAAGTTTCAATCTTTGTGCAATTCGGTGCTTCTCTGCAAAAGAAGAATTCGGAGGAAGTGATGCATGGGAAGGGAAAGCACAGGATGATGATTGAGGTGCTGAATCTTTAAGTAGTGGGAAGGTTCAATTGAGGTTGTACTCTATCTCATGGTGAAATTCTCAACCTCCTTATCAGTGAATTGCTGGCTTGTTCCATCATTCTTTAGACGGAGCACCTGGCTTGCTTCTTTCCTCTTCAGCCTTGCAGCGGGGATCGGAGACGCTGTGCGCCGTTACGCAACTCCTGATTCGTGGAGGACAGTCTGCCAGATGAGCTCGAAATTCGGTCAGGCACCCAACTCCATGTCCCCCAAAGCCCGAGTATGTAAATCGCAGCAGATCTGCTCTCAGACCTTTGTGATCTATATTCAAGGCGACGCACAGGTGAACAAAGAGTGCTGCTGGGTACTTTCAATGCCACCCCCAGGGAAATTACCTAAATGGTTGGGTTTGCCTCTGTGCAATGCAGTAGAGTGGGAAGGTCGTCGTTGCATTGCATCGTGCACATCTGTGAAGCCCTTACCATGGTGGCTAACAAGAGCTACCTATTGCGGCCGACTGCCGACCTCGTAGATACGGGCTCAAATCGAAGGAGGAAGCTCACATGCGGCATGTGACGTCTTTCTGTATATGCATCTTTGAAAGTCACCTCGTAGTGTTGGCATATGATGGGTAGCGTTGGAAGGACAGAGATGTGGTTAGATCCACGTGCAGCGTTCGCTCACTGGTGGAGTCGTTTTATATTTACTTTTATAAACGAGACACGGAATGTTTTATTTCTGGATGTGGATGTGCGTGTGATGGCTGATTCTGGATACACGGGGCGGAGTGAGACGGGGAAAGAAATGAAAGATATTGTTTGTGCAAAAATACGACGGGGTATGTGGTTGGTGATATGATGATGAATCGGACTTCTTGTTAGCGTGGGGAATTTATCGACCCTGCAATCCTCATGATCTTGGAGGCCATTCCTCCATACCCAAGTAACACGAGGTCAACATTGTCGTCCAGCTACCTAGTCTTCCCCAAGTGCTACAACTCTCTTAATTTCGTCAACACGCTCGCTCCAGTCATCATCGCCACCCGCCTCCTTCTTGCCGCTGTCAGCGCTGCTCCTCGAGGTGGCGCACCTCCTCCAATTTCTCGACCATCTACCACTACCACTACCACTACCGCCGCTCCAACCGTCAGCTCTATCAGTGTCGAACAATATCTCCAAGCTCGATCTCTCAACGGTGACCCAGACAATGTAGTCAACAACTACGCCTCATCGTACCATTCCGATTCACCTTTGTCTCTGTTTGTGGTCTCTTCCAACCCTTTCATTCCGTATCGAATCTATCGGAGCCACAAGTGGGCGTCCACCATACAGCAGGTGGCCTGGATTCTATATGCTACTGTTGTATATTCCGCTCATCTTCCATAGGTCTTGATCGTTGTTGGGATCCGAATTTGCTACTGCAGCCGGCTGTTGATTTGTAATCGAGGTTTGATGCTGCAGCTAGCCCTTGTTTTCCTGTTGCTGATCCTGTGTTTGGTGAGGCCATAGGGCCCACATATCTCCTCATCCTTCTCGTCTCTTCAGAGCTTCCAACAATCACGTAACTCCTAGTCTCTTCTTAATCGCTAGGGCGCTGGGGCCGCAACCCCGTCTGGATTTTCACTTGCTAGCTTCACTTGCTAGCTTCACACTATCGATATAGAGTGAAGAAAGTGGAAGCGGTGAGGAGGGCCGATGAATGTCATAGGAAGTAGACGACGTGAAACGTTCGTGAGGATACACCGAGTCCGTTGTGATGTCAATCATTAGCGGTTTATTCTCGGTATAAATCGTACATCTTTGGGGCAATCAGCGGGTCTACTTCATCCGCCTGGGCAATTGGTGGGCCAAAACACAATATGTGGCAAATTTGGGCAAGGGGCAGCATAGCGCGGAAAGCAAGAGCACCTGAGAGACACGGATTGGATCTATTTTGCCAAGGCCAAGGCCAAGGGTCACGTGGAACCGCGCTTAGATGACGCGCGCCACTTGCTGTACCCTCTATTCATCCATCCATCCATCCATGGACCTTTCCCTCCCCAGTCACGTTTCGTCCTCCGTTCCCAGTAACAATTGTGATGGCGCATTTCGCTTCTCTTCCAAATGAGCTCATCTGTGAGATCCTTAAGCTCGTTCAACCTGATGATCTGGAGAACTTTGCGCAATCATCACGCAATGTCTTACGGCTGGCTTTCCCCTTCTTGGCCGAGCATCGAGCTTTGATACGCAAATATAGTACACTACGCAACAATAAAAGCCCTGACTCTATTGAAAATATCCTAACGACTATCATTGCCAATCCGTGTCTTGGCTCTTATGTGAAGAAGGTCGAGCTTGGTCCCCTAATGGCGTCCAAGATTGAGGCTGATTCGGCAAACGCGTACACCAAAGAGAGGCTCGAGACGTTCACTACGGCCGCACTAGAGAGCGAGTGCCTGAAGAGACCATCGGAGGAAGAGGTCTTAGATGAGAGGGAGTTCTGGTCTGATGCGATCAAAGATGGCGACGAAGACATCTTGCTGGCTATTCTCCTGCCGCTTCTGCCAAACTTAGCAGCCTTATCAGTGGAGGCCAAATCTACACGGCTTAACTGTAAATGGTACCACTCGGCCGTTGAACAAGCTGCGTCTGCCACAAAACCAACGCTTTGCAACCTTACCCACGTCCAGCTGAACCCTCGCGGTGCACACGGCTATGACCTCGCTGAGATACAAAGATTTAGTGCGTTGCCGTCTGTGAGGGTTGTCTCAGCGCCGAGGGCAAAGGGGATGTATTGTCTGGATGAATTGTCCCCTGATGCAAACTCAAACGTCACTCATCTGAAATTATGGGAAAGTTGCATCGAATCCAAAGGGCTTCACGAATTCCTCCGAGGCTTTCCAAAGCTCCAGTCACTTACATATTCATTCATCGACACTGTTTATGGATGCCCACACGATGCATTTCTGATCAGGAGCAGCCTGCTGGCACACTGCAAGGCTACGCTACAGAGCTTGACTTTGCTGGCCCCTGGCTGTAGGAACATGTCTTTCATGGGCTCACTCAGGGACTTTGAAGCGCTTAAAGAAGTCTACACAGAATGGTCATGCTTTATTAACCAGGCTCCAGAGAGTCGGGGACCACAGCTCAACGACCACTTGCCCATATCACTCGTGTGGCTGAAGATACATGACAGCAAAGGCCGCACTAAACCTCGGTACGAAAAGGTCATTAAAAGTGCCCAATATGCTAGAGAGCATCGCCTGCAGAAATTGAAGTGGTTGATCTTTGGAGGTTTTCGGGTTCCATTGACATTGGAAACCGTTGATCAAGGTTTGAAAAAGACGTGCTTGAACATGGGAATTAACTTGATTTTCTCCCCGTACGCTCCGAAAAGTGGGGACTAGATTTCCGTTCATATTGGACGTTCCGAAAGGCTTCATAAGCATCTAAGGCCCAGTCAGATGAATCCCCGCCCGGGACTCCCACCCCCGGGATGGATTATTACGCTATCTAAAACAAGCTTTTTGGGCTTTAAGCCCCCATAAGATGATCATGAAATGAGCCCTCAGTACCCTGGAACCCTCAGTGGCTCGGAGCCCACTGGTCAGGCATGGGTGTGGTAGCCATTCTGGGAGGCCGCATGCGATCACACCCATGGCTACCATACCCATGCCTGGCCATGGCTAATAGCATACTCATGCGACCACACCCATGGTTATCACACCCATGACTACCACACCTATGCCTGACCATGACTACCATATCCATGCGACCATATTCATGACTATCACACTCATGGGGCAAATTATTATTTTATATCCCAGATCATGCGTTTATTACATTTTTATATTTCAAATTATTGAATTATATTTTATCATCAAAAAAAGGAATATGATTTTATAATTTATTATAAATAGAAATATAATTTGATAGTTTATTATTATAAGATAGATTTTAATGTAAAGTGTAAAATAAAATATATCAAATATAAATATAATCGCATAAATATAATAGTTATAATTAAATATAAGTGTGATAATTATAAATGTGATAATTATAAATGTGATAGTCATAAATATAATAATTATAAATATAATCGTATAAATATAATAATTATAATTAAATATAAATGTGATAGTTATTTTGAGAGATTAAATATGAATCGTGATTTATATATAAAAATAGTGCGCGAGAAGATAATCAGCTCGTGTGATTTAATTATTAAAAATGTCACACACTTAAAAAAAATCGATTATAAGTTTTTATATATATTTATTTTTATATATATGTGATATCGAAAAATCGTAAAAAAAACGATTTTATTGTATAAAACATATTTTATTCAATAACATGATTCTTTAAACTAAAGTTTAAATTTTTTTTTTGTTTTTTTTTTTTGAACCTTTATTGAAATTGAATCGTGGATTTTTTAAGTTATTTTTACGTAACATATTTTTTATATAACGTGCATCGCTATAATAATATAAATAAATAAACAAATAAATAAATATGCAACTCGATAAATAAGATATTATAATAATAATTATTGTAAATAAAAAAGCTTTTTATTATTGTAAATAAGAAATTATAATATAAATGAAAAAGCTCTTTATTATTATAAATAAAAAGTTATAATAATAATTATTATAAATAAAAAAGCTTTTTATCGTTATAAATAAAAAGTTATAACATAAATAAAAGAGCTTTTTATTATTGTAAATAAGAAGTTATAATAATAATTATTATAAATAAAAAAGCTTTTTGTCATTGCAGATAAAGAGTTATAAAATTAAATAAGTAAATAAATATACACGCATTATAAGATATCATAAAATGCTTTTTATTAAAATATAAGTTATAAGCGAAATAATTTCTTTAAATAAGTTATTAAGAGAATTAAATTGCGAATATTTTTTATTTTTTTGATGTTGTCGAGTAAAGCGTTTAAGAATAAATTCTTTTATGAAAGTGATAGCAGATTCGTTTTTGAATTAATCGAGTCGTCGTAAAAAATGTGAGTGTTTTAAATATAATTCTTTTAATAGCATTAAATTTCGTCGAGTGTTAATAAGATAATAGTCGATTTAAATGAATTTGATATTAAAAAATGCGAGCGAAGAGAAAAATATTTGATATGCAATATAAGACTCATTTTTTAATGAAATTAAATGTGATAAAAATTCGATAACAATATAAAGTATTTAATAACTTTAATAAATATTAATTTTTTTTCTGCAAGATTTTAATAAAGAAATAATATTATTTTGAATTAATATAAAAGTTGAATTTAAACGTATTTTTATAACGACAATTTGAATAATAACGAAATAATTCAAAAGTTTAATAAATATTCGATTGTAAACACATAATAATAATTTTATAAAATTCTTATTTTGAATAAAATCGATAAAGAAATAAATAAATAATGATTCAATAATTATAATGTTATAAAAAAATTATATAAAACTTGATATCGAAAACAATAAAAATTCGTGAAATAATATAATTTAATTAATCGAGGCCTTTCGAGTCGCAAACGCTAAATCTTAAATTAATATTATATAAAATTATATGATCTTTAATAATATTATTAAGTAATTATTTTTATATAAACGAAATCGTATAAGAATTTCGATAATAATAATAAAGTCGATAAACGACGAAGCATAATCTCGATTAATGTTTATATATAAAATAATAAAAAAAGTATACTTAATAATGCTTAATGAGTTTTATATGAAGTGATTGTTAAATAATAAAAATCTTAACAATCGATTTTTAAACGATGAAAAATAACGTTTTAACGTAAATTTTAAATCTTTAAATGAATTCGATTCGTTTAAAAATACGATATTCGATATTTTATCGAATTATTTATTAATTAATTATATAAAAATTGATTTAAATTCATAATCGCTTTTTATTTCGCTTTAGATTTTTTTACGCATTTTCATTTATTCTTCTTTATTTTTAAATAAATTCTTCATTTATTTATAATTTTTTTTTTTAAAATCACGTTTTCATTATTAAAAAAGGTTTAAATAATTAACATTTATGAGATTTCTCATTAAAAGCAATTATAAAAATATTATAAAACGATTAAAAACAAGCATTAAATTGTACGATATAAAAATTATATTATCTTTATTAAATGTTTTTTTCGAATCAAATTTTTTTATAATAAAAATAATGTTTGAAAAGTTATTGTTAATAAATTATATATTTATTTAATATTTATTCACGAAGGTTAAAAATTTCAACATTTTATAAAATTAATAATTTTAAATTCAAAAAATATAATAATTATTATAAAAGACTTGATTATAATAATAAAGTATATTAAAATTAATAAAAGATTAAATTATAAATTATATATAAATTATATGCAAAATTATCGAATTAAATTAAGAATTCGATAAATGCTTTATAAAAATGAAGCGAAGTTTTTTTAAAAGATATTCGCTTTATTTATAAAAATGAAAAGTAATATAAATAATGATAAACGTATAATATAAACGAAAAACGAGATTAATTTAAACGATCGATTTATTCGATATATAATCTTTTTAATTATTACGATTTATGTTTTTAAGCACGTTCGAAATTTTTTTGTTATAAACGAAGCATATTGTATTGCGAAATATCGATTAATTTTGCTTATTATCACCGCTTTTAATAATAATAATGAAATTTTATTAATTGTATAAAACTTAATTCTCTCGAAATTCGAGAAGCATTGAATTTGATTTTTGAAAATGTGTTATTTTCATTTATCGAGCGTAAATGAAAATAATTTCGTTATTATAAATAATCGTATTAAAAGTTTAATTTTAATTATACGTAAAAACTTTTTATACGTAAAACACGCTTTTTGTATTTATCACATCAAGAGAAATATAAAAAGAAAATTTGAAAAGAAATATGTTAAGCTTTTTTGAAAGTGTGTTTATATAAAAAATAAAATCTTTTATGAAGATTCGATTTTTAAAATTCGAGAGATAAACGATGAATGTGATGATTATATTTACGATATTTCTTTAAAGTAATATAATATCTTCATCTTTAATCGTTCTCGTTACGATTAATTTATATTTAATATTTATAAAAATTAAAATAATCATTAATTAAATTTAAGAAATCGCGTTATAGTTTTCTTTATAATTAATATTTAAAATATTGTTATAATAAAGATGTTTATTCGATAACGTAAAAAGTTTAAAAATAAACGATTTATCGATTACGCACATAATTATCTCGATAATGTATAAAAAAATAATCGATCGTATAAAACGATATTTTTTAATTAATATTGCGCAATAATTCAATTTTTTAACAATGTTAAATATACGATTAAATTTCTTATTCGAGAATATATTTGCATCGATTATTAAAATAATTAATTATTTTATAAACACGTTATAATAATATATCGTTATTATTATCTCGAAGCGAAGAAATATATTAACGATAAATATTTTGCATTAACATATCGAAACATATATAATTAAGTTTTCGCAATAAAGTTTATTCGAATAACGAATTTTACAATTATCGAAAATTGCATTGCTTTTTTAATTAAATCGTATATAAAAAGATTAAAAAAACGTCGAATTCGTTTCGATAAGAGATTTTACGATAAATTAAAAAAAGCTTAGCAATATAATATTTGTGATTAAATAAAATATAAAAAGACGATTTATAATAATAATCGTTTTTTTTTTCTTTAATTTCGCAAGTGATAATAATATTAATTTTGATATCAATAACGATAGTGAGATTTTATAATAAGAAATTATAAATAATGTTGATAATGCTAAGTTTATAACGATTGAGTTTATAACGATTGCAAATAAAAATATACATAAATTATTATTTTTTGTGTTGAAGTTTCGATTGTGTGATGTGTGAGAGAAATAAATTATTCTCTTTAATCTTTTTTAAAACACGTTTTAAATAATATGTTAATTAAATAATTATTTCGACGAGGTGATTAAGAGAGAATTGAGAACTTTTATTTTTATGCTCTTTTCTCTTTTAATAAATTCGAATTTTGATTTTATATATGATAATGAAAGCGAATTTTATCGTAATAACATTAATTTTCGAGGTTAAATTAATATTAAATAAGCGAACTTAATGATTATTAACGATTTTTAATAAAAGAAATAACGATAACGAGCATTATAATTTATAAAATGATTTTGACAATAAAGCATTTAATGAGAAAGATTTAGAAAACGATTAAAGCGAAAACGATAACGAATTAATAACGTAATGAATTTTAGTTAAAGATTTTGAGTTTGCGATATTATAAACATATTTTAAAATAAATAAATATTAAAAAGCATAAGAGTATATTTAAGATAAAATCGAATAACATTTTAATTTATAAAATAAAAATCTTGAGAGAATAATAAAGGTTTATAAAAATATTCGACGAAGCTTTGCTTGACAATTGAATTTCGTTAATTAATATATGATAAAAAAATAATGATTCGTTATTATAAATCAAAACGATATTTTAAAACCTTTTTTTTATTCACATTTCGAAAAAAATAAAACGAATCATTATTTTAAACGATCTGATAACGTAAAATCACGAGAAATAATAAATCGTTTTAAAGATTAAATAAGATGTGATTCAAAGGGTAATAATGTTATTAATCTTCTTTTTTATATAATTGTTAAAATAATAAAGTATTGAAAAAAGTACGATTTTGAGAAAAGAATAACACATAATTTATGCAATTAAAGGTCGCATATTTCATTAAAGCATATAACGTTAACATCGCACACATTTATCATTATTCGTTTAAAAAGTAAACGATTTATAATAATATTTATTATTTTAATAAAATTTCAAAATTTTATGTTATCGATTAATTGTTAATTAATAAATAAGTAATTAACGTTTCAAGTAATTATTTATGAGTTACTCGATTTTTCACTTTTTTTATTTATTGAAATATCGAATATAATTATTACGTCGAAGATATAAATAAAAAAAAGTGATGTTAGAGAATTTTTATATGACTTGCGAATAAATAAAGCACGCATTTTATTAAATAAGCTTTTGAATAAGAGAATTAATATCGAGAAATTTAAATATAATAAATTAAAATTTAATGAGTCGATTATTATATATAAGAGTAAAAGAAAATAAAAGCGAAATAAAAGTATCGTCGCGTTAAAACATATAAATAATTAAAAACGATAAACTTTTATTAATTTGATTAGTAATATATTTAAAAGAAATAAATATAAATTATAAATAATGAAAATAAGAAGTTTAATTTAGAAAATATTTAATTAATAATATGCGTATATATATCAAAATAATAAATTATCGAATTATATCTTTATTTATGATAAATTATAAAATCATATCTCTTTTTTTAATAATGAAATATAATTTGATAATTTGAGATATAAAAATGTAATAAACGTATAATTTGAGATATAAAGTAGTAATTCGTTCGACATTTATGACTAGCATATTTATAACTAGCACACTTATGATTATTATATTCATGCGATTATATTTATGATTATTATACTCATGCGATCACACTCATGACTATCACATTCATGTTTAATATACTTTACACTCTACACTACAATGACAAACTATCGAATCATACCCCTAAATTTGACAAACTACAAATTCATACCTCAATGTATGAATTTGTGGTATGAATTTGTAGTTTGGGGTATGAAATAGTAATAAAAGCATGGTCTGGGATATGAAGTAGTCATTTGCCCGTATGGTATGGTATGGACGCCAAAGCTCTCGAATATGAGAATGATATATATGTGCTTCCAAAGCTCCTATTAGACTAATTGACAAATAAATGGTATCTCAAGACGACCAAGACGCGTCCTCCAAATTGTGATATGTTCAAAATCTTACGCTCAAACATTATGCAACCGCTTTGCATCAGCGCTGATTGATGGTGTTCCACTCGTTATTTCCTCAGACTTTCCACTGACACAGAGCTTGCGACTGGCGATACCGCCGGAGCAACCCTATCAAAGTCCCTCAACGAACAAGGCAGCCAAAGCCCTTTCGATCTTCTGCCCACTTCACTGCCGTTCTTTCACCACCACTTGGACTTTCCCAACTGGCCCACGCCCTCCGAGACTCCCGAGACAGCAGCGCCACCCGCCGAAGCCGCAGCACCACCCGCAACGGCACCGGCGCCCATAGCACCCTTGCCCGCGTCTCCAACAGTATTCGCAGCCGTCGACGCGTAGCCTTTGCCAGTCTCGTCCCCACCTGCTTCTTCTTCTTCTTCACCACCGTCCGAGTTCGAGCTGGCAGAGTCCGAGTCGTGGGATTGCGAGACTTTGATGGTGCTTTCGGTATCTTCGGAGCCGGCATCTTCTTCGATCTCGTCGACGAAGGGATCGTCGGCGCCTTCTTTCTTCGGGCTTTTGTCCTTGGGCTTGCTATCTTCATCTTGTTTGTCTCCGCCAGGTGTCGAGAATTCTTCTTCTTCTCTCGTGTCATCATCGGGCTGGCTTTCGTCTTCTTCTTTTCCCTTGCCTTTATCATTGCTAGGCTCCTCATCGGAGACATCTGGCTTTTCCTCTTCCCCCTTAGCCGCTTTACTACCAATTAGACTCGCCGCTCCGCCGACGCCTTTGCCCAGGAAAGAAGCCCCAGACGTTACACCAGAAGCTGCGCCACTGGCCATATCGCCAACCTTACCACCGGCGTCTCCTCCCAGACCCTGCGAGTTGGGGACGTATTTCTGTGCTCCAGCAGCAGTATCGCCGGCCGTTGATCCAGCTTTAGAGGCCGCGTCTGTAACAAATTCAGCTGTACCGCTGAGTGCCCCAGGAATGTTTGACGGAGCGGAGGCTGGGTCAGTGGCAGACTCCTCAGCTTTGGACTTCAAGTCGTTGGCAGTGCTGTTTCCTCCGGAAGCTGCTTTCTGTGCATCTTCGACCGCTTGTTGAGTCTTCTCTGTCGCCTCCCCAGGTGTTTCCTTCACATCATCGGCTGCTTGTTGAACCTTCTCCGTGGTATCCCTCGCACCTTCTTTGGCATCGTCTGCTATCTTCTCAATCTTTTCCGTTGTATCATTTGGTGTTTCCTTTACATCCTCAGTTGCTTTTTCGACCTTTTTCTCAGCATCTTTGGGAGCTACCTTCGGTTCAGAAGGTTTAGAACTCCCGTAGCCAAAGGTTGGAAGATAGCTACCATAGCCGGCAGATGTCTTCTCTGCGTCAGTTGCCTTGTCTTGAGCTTTCCCTGCAGCTTCGCCGATCGACTCTCTTGATTCGCTTGGTACCTTCTCAGTGGCTTCTTTTGCTTTCGCTGGTCCACTTGGAGCTCTTTTAGGGGCTGCTGGTTTGGTTTTCTTTGAGGATCCGCCCAGACCGAATGATGGAATATAACTCGTTACACCCCCGGCTGCTTTTTCGGCTGATTCTGTAACTTCAACAGCCTGCTTCTGGCCCTTCTCGGCTAATTTTTTGGGGTCCTTGGCAGCATCTTGGGCGGTCTGTTTCGCATCCATGGCGGCTTGACTTGGATCTTTGGTCGCCCCAGCAAGCTTCTTCTGCGCACTCTCTGTCCTCTTCAGGGCAGGTCCTGCCAACTTGCCCAAAGACTTCCTCGCACTATCGGTCTTCTTCAAGGGTGGCTTGACGGCCTTGCCAACATCCTGTTGAAGCTTTCCCGCTTGCTTCCCGACGTCACCGGCAGCTTCTGTTCCCTTGCCGGCCGCTCCAAATCCAGGAATATAGCTGGTGGGTATGTAGCCCGCAGCTGTGGCAAGATAGCCAGTCGGCGCTGCGGAGGTGGCTGTGGATTGTGCTTGAGCGAGTTTGTCGTCGGCAGCGACCAGACCTTCAACGCCGCCTGAGCGAGATAGGTATGTGGCTTCCTTGGCGCGTTGCAGCAGTGATTTTGTGGCTGCATCGACAGTCTTATTGGCAGTTTTGGTGGTATCAGCAACTGCACCTTGAGGGTTTGCAGCCGCGTCCTTGACATCACCTGTGGATGGAACCGATGGACGCGAAATATACAGCTGTTCAACAGCCCATTGCATGAGGCCTTTCTGCGTCTTGGCCTCGACCTCCTTCTCCATGGCCGTGACTTGTTTATCCGCGTCTGCATCGCTGATATTTTTGACCTTGTCCGAGGGCTCTTTGCCATCAAGTCCAATGCGCTTTCCGTACTTATTGTAAAGTTCTTTACCCAGTCCTTTGCCACTGGCTTTCTCGTACACTTCTCCTGCTTGTTTGACGTAGGTCTGTTTCTTTTCCTCTTCAACGATCTTATCGAAGGCCTCTGCTTCTTTAGCGACCTCATCCTTGTCGAGGTCTTCGAAGCCGATTTTCTGTAGGATACTTCCTACCACGTACCTGCAGGAGAATTGAAAGTCAGTAGTTCCTTTGGGTCAAAATCCTCGACTACGAGTCATTACTCAGGAATGAGAAGTACTCCTTGCGCCTGAAACGAGAAATAGTGATTTTTGGGAACAATTTGCCGTTAGGTACGTACCTGTACTTTAAATGCCCGTTGACTGTCTCGCTGACGTCGACGTTCTCCACTCCTAGTAGGCCAGATACTGGCATGAGACCCGCGACTCCGTACTGAATACTTGAGGTCCGATAAAGGAAAGCCAGAATGTAGTCGTTTTCTGAATAGACGTTGACGAGTCGACCGCTCACAGCTGTGCGCATGACGCGCCAGGTGCCGACATCGCTAGGTATGGGCGATCCGATCAGCACTGCGGATTCGACCAATCCAAAAGCCTTTCGCTCGGCTAAAGAAGTCAAGCAGGACCAAATCACGCGTGCTCCCAAGGAATATCCTACTAGAGTCACAGGTCGTTCGCCTTGGGCGCGGTTGATGAGAAGGTCAGCAAGCACTTTCCCAGCTTTGTCAGCGCGAGTTTTGGCCAGGCTGAAGGGATTATCGACCACACGGGCGACCTTCACTATCGCCATGGGCCACATTGCTGACATCATTTCGGCGAACACAGTCCGCTGGATCATGGCAGATTGGGCATACCCGTACGCTGCACTGGAAACCATGGTATCAATACTTTGTCCTAGACTCATCAAGGCCTCAAGCTCGAAGCGAAGGGCAAAGACTTCAGCGGTAGGCTTCAGGACGCGCCATGGCGTCACAACCTCCTCTTTCTCGAGGAGCCAGCCGGATATGGCAATGATAACACGGAGACGTCGAGTATCGGTTGCGGCTTCGATGTTTTCGTTGTGCTCTTTCCGTTCGCCATGAACTGGAAGGAAGGCAAAGTCTTGCACCTCTGCTGAGATGTTTTGCATCATTTCACCAGTCATGCGCCCTCCGTAAGCTCCAAAAAGACTGCCGACCAAATAGGTGCTGCCAGCGACGGTGCCAAGGTAGCCAGCTGCGGCTGTAGCCCCGAGACCGAGGCCCGTCATCACGCTGCCCACACCTGCTGCCATCTTTTGTATTGAAGCTTGATCAGTAGTTACACCGTCGAATAAATGGGTGTAGACCGAATTGACCTGGAGCACTTACCATTGGAGCAGCCATGCCGCCTGAAAGTCCGACTACGGCAGCACCAGCTATCTGAGCCAGCCTTATCTTCCACTTGCGTGAGTTCTCGCTTTCCTCTGAGGTCTTTTTCAATAGCTCCTGGTCTGCTTGAATTTGCTTGGCAGCCTCCAACAAGCCTTTTGCCGTCTTTTCTTCGTCATCGCGCAGATAGTTGAGGCCAAGTTTCATACTCGATGTTAGATAGAGCAGTAGTACTCGTGATGCAGCATTGTAGTGCTCTAAGCTCAGAAGTATCAGAAGTATCGAGTGGAGAACAAGCGTGCGCTTTTGCATGGGTAGTTTCGTAAGTGGTGTTTGGATTCGTGGAAAAAGTTGTTCGATCTTTGGCGGTTTGTATTCTCCCTGCTTTGCGCCGGTATCGATTTTCTGGACTGGCCTTCCTTCCGTTATTGGAGTAGTCGTAGTCTTTGCTCCTTGTGTTGAAGCCTTTTCCTTCTGCTTCGACGTAGTTTCCTTCGAATTGACTGCTTCCCCCACGCGTTGTATGACAACCTCTCGCCACTCATCGAACCATAGGAGTGCGTTCTTCTTCAACTGTTTGACCTTTGGTGTCGCGAGCTCTTTCTCACGTTCCTCACGCGCTTTGCTTTCCTTGTCGTACTGGCTGACATCAACCGTACCGGGGTCGTAGTCTATGTTCGCCAACCTGTCTTCCTCACTTTGACCCTCTTGCCCAAGATCTTTTGATGTAGCTGCAGCGTCAAAGTTGCTCTCGATCGTCTTTCGCATAGTCTCAGAAATGCCTGCGATAAGCAGAGTGAGATCTGCCCGTTCGGACTCTGACAAGAAAGACTTGAGATCCTTCTCCTCCTCCGCGACTTTGTGAGCCGGTGTATCCTCATCCTCCTCTTTTGCATCTTTGCCTTTTGTACTGGTAGCTGCAGACTTTGCAGCAGATTTTGAAGAATTACGCGGCGCCAAGGAAGGCCTTCTTGACTGAGAGGACGCTGGAGACTCATCGCTTGTCTTCTTCGGACCTAGCTTTGGAGGGTTTGGTCTCTGGTCGGTGTCTGTTGGCTTCTTCAGGGTTGTTGACTCTTTGCGCGGTGCTGCGGAGGGTCTTGTTGCTGTCGACGGCGCCGGGTTTTGGTCGTCTGTCCTACTGGGAGGTAGCTTGGGAGGTTTTGGTTTCTGGGCGGCGTCTGTTGGCTTGGCGGCCGGTGTCGATTCTTTGCGGGGAGCTGCAGAGGGTCTTCGTGCTGGGGATGGTGCTGGAGATTCCGATGTGTCAACTGCAGGAGTCGACGCTTTGCGAGGCGCTAGAGATGGCTTTCGTTCGGGGGCAGCATCCTTGGACTTGACCGCAGCGGTGGATGCTTTACGCGGTGCTGCAGAGGGCCTGCGTAGTGTGGAAGGCGATGGGGACTCGGTTGACTTGGTGGCAGGATTTGAGGCCTTGGTGGGTGCTAGGGATGGCTTGCGCTCAGGAGGGGCATTGCTAGACTTGGCCGTAGGCGTCGATGTCTTGGGAGGTGCCTGAGCAGTGTCTGGTTTCTGCGAAGGTGTGGAGGCCGCGTTGCTCTGTTTGGGTGGGGGCTTGGGTGCGTCCTTTTTCGGTGGGGCAGTCGACTTGGCTGGTGTAGTTGACGCTTTGGCTATGGGAGTTGAGGATTTGGAGGGCGCTGTTGTAGGTTTCTTGGGCGCGGTGGTTTGCTTGTTCGGCGTGGAGGAAGTATTGGTTTTCTTTGGAGGCAGCTTAGGAATCTTCTTCTTTTGTTCCGGCATTATTATTATGATTATCGTTATTCTTGTTCAATGTGTTTGAAGCACTAGTGAAGGATTCCTGATCTTCCTGTGGCTGGTGAAGCTGCACGGGGATCTAGAGTCAATCAAGAATAATATTCTTTTGCCTTCATGCTTGGCCTTGCTTTCCAAGGAAGTGGCAGTGCGGGGTTGCTAGTTTAAGCGCGCCACGCGCCTGCCAAAATGATATCATACTAGTCCTATCTCTAAAGTAAAGTAAGGACATAGTCTCCATACTTTACTCAGACCATTTTGTTGTGGGTGACTCAGTCTGAGCGCCGAATTGCTGATGCTCAGAGATCATCTCAAGAACTCCTGTCAATGGACCCTCTTCACGGTGGAACAATCCGATCCCACGTTGGTTGAGTATATTGAACCAGATCTCTTGCATGAGACAACATTGAGCCTCTCTGAGCTGGCCTATTACGCTAGGCTGACACGTTACAATGGCAAATGATGTCGTAGCGGACAAATTTGTGGCTGCGAACTTCTTGACTTGTAGCACGGAACGCAGTAGCTGACGGCAATGTCTTGCTCTGCAGGAATGCCAACAATCGCATGAACAGTAACTCGGTTGATGATCGTATTGAAATCCAGATGTGCGTTTGTTGTGTGAAATTGGTTCATGCGCGATGCTTGCAAGCACACGATATATTTGAGGATCGTACGTGGTGAGTCCGACCAGGTACTTGTCTCAAAAGTATTCGCAAGGTATCTGCCGAATAAACCACTGGACATCACTATGGAGGCAGACAAAAATGGTCATGCTGCTTGCAGCGCCCGCACGTAGGGAAGTCATTGAGTCAACCGTGATAAAATAACCGCTAACGATGTCACGTAAGACTTGGTAGGCTTGTGTTCGGATCTCCTCCAATTCGAAGAAACAGCGAAAGCCGTGGTTTGCGGAAATTGTATTCGGAAACCCCGTTCCTATCGTCGGTCTTAGCAAAGTCCGTTATATATCAGGCCGACTTCGTCCGAGTCGATCCGCGTGCCAATCTTCGCAAGTAGGACGTCGTAGCTGTCACTGCGACACTCCGGGACATCGGGTCTGTCATCCGATAGCTGGAGAAGACGCCTGTAATTGTGACATTGAGTCCGACGCCGGGAAGGCTTCGGCTGATGGTGGAGATATTGAACGACTGCGCAAATAGCAGGGAGAACCCAACAAAGGAGGCCATCAAGAACATTTTTAGTCCAAGATACTCAGAGAGAAATGTTCAGAGGTAGGCATTAGAGAAACACAGGCCCTCTGATCTCGGGGCCTAGAAGACTGATTAGAATCTGTCAACGCGAGCGCCAATCCTCCCTCCAGCAAGCGGGCATCCGAGACACGGCTTACCAACGGAAAAAAGCTATGTAGATGCGAGCCACCAGCCTTATCATAACTTTGTCGGTTGCCCATAAACAGCCCAACTTTCCACTCTAGCTCTCAACAGTCCTTACTCAAGAAGCATCCATTTTCTCGCCGTCTCGCTCCCTTTGCCGCACCTCCGCCAACCTACCCTTCAACTTCTCCAGCGCTCTCGCACTCTTTATCGTCGCCGGGTGATCCTCACCCAGAAGCCTCTTATCCGTCTCCAACTCCATCTCCGCATACCTCAGCGCCAGATCCCCCGAACCCTTATCCTCATAACACTCCCTAGCACGACGATACATGCACGAGAGGAACTCGCCGTCCAGATGCTCGTCCAGTGCTAGTTCAATGAACTCGAGAGCCACTCTCAGTTCCTTTTCGTCGTTATTGCTAGGACCGCCGTTGCATTTATCGACGCTGAGACACAGGCTATCCATCCGCTTCCGACGACGCTCACCGCTCTGGCCAGCTAGGGTTTCGAGATTGCAAGCTGGGCAGTCGCATCCGAAGGCGTAGTGTTCGCGGAACACGGCCTGGCGGGTTTCGAGAGAGAAGAACGGGAAGATGTAGCTGATGGTGATCTCATCACCTGCTGGGATGTCCACCATAGCATGGATAGTCACGCGCTGTAGGTTACTGTTCCATGAGAAAAAGGCGTTCGGACAACAAGAGTGATTGATGCGCGCAGCTTTCAGGAATATTCCTGATCCTGGCGGTCTTATCTCGAAACAGTTCGCTAGGAATCTGCTTACCAGGGGCGTCCAGGTGGGATGGTCTGGGCAGTGCAGTGTCTCGAATTGCTGCTGCTGTTCCGGAGGCAGATTCCCAAGAGATACGCTTATCCTTTCTCCAATGCCTTCATTTACGGTGCTGTTTCTGATCGAGAACAGTACCTCGTCGTCCAGTATGCGAACCCCTGCTTGGATTTTCTGGACAGCAAACATGCCTTGCCCTTTTCCGAGTGCGGATTTGATCGTGTACATAGTTGACGTCTTGGGTTTGTTCGACTCTGGAAGGCGCATGTGATACTAATAATGGGTCCACGTAAAGCCCAAATCTCCGGTCGTGAGGGATGTCATTGGGTTTCCGTTTGAGATTTAAGAACGAGCTTGGTCTTAGCAAAGAGCAGGAGAAGGCTGCAGTGTTTTAAGGCAGTGCCAAAACAACGACGACAACGCTCGAAGGTGGTAGGCTGCTCTTCAAATGAGGAGAGGCTTCTGGAACTAATACGGAAATGCAAGAGAATGGATCAGAAGCCACGAAGAAAGGGAAAGTTTGCCCGGCAAAAGCAGGCAAGCGGTGAGAAAGACTTGCAATCCGAGGCGTTGAATTCCGTTCTCTCAGACCGATATTAGGCTTCATCACCAGCAAAGATGTTGTGTACAACAGGAAATTGTTCAACTCTGAGCGCTAAACATTGAGACAATCTGCTTGTCAATGCAAATCTCGACGAGAGTTAAAGGGATGATGCTGCCACTTTTTCTTATACCTTGGTCAACAAGCTCGCCACACCGGAATTGAAGATGTTCTCCATCCACAAATTTCGACCCATTATCTTACCACGAGAAGATGCTCGTCAAAAATCCGGCGATTGCCAGACTGATCATACTCGTTGTGACGCAATCGTACTCGTTAGGAGGGCGAGAACCGTGTCGTCTGTCCCGGTCTCGGTAATCCCGGCACTTTTTGCCTGCATTTGTACCATCTCTACAACTTAGACCTCTGTCACGAGCCTTTGTTCCGATAATTACCAATTGATCTCCAGACTTCAAGGGCAATACGAGCCAACAAGGTGGGCAAGATCTCGGTGGTCCTGTTCTCGTCGTACAGATCCGTGCTGTCCAGACCACGTTTCCTCCGAACTCGAGAATATTCTGCAACTGAGAGGGAGAGGTTTTCAGCATTGGCTTTGCCGTGTCGGTTGTGACTATAAATCCCAGCTTTGGCCTACCAGTTTGAGTCCTGCAAGACTGTTACGATCGACCTTGGTGTACCAGCAACATGCCACCTCAGCGACCTTTTGACGTCGGTATCCATTTCCTCTTGGGGCCGAAACCTTCCTTGGCACACTTATTCGACCCGATGCTTTATACTAATATGAAGTACAGCTTGCAGGCTACATCCGCAGACATCAGATCAGTAAACCGAATGGATCAAAGTCTGTAACAATGGTTCAACCAAAGGATATTATTCTCGTCAATGAAATCCCCTGTATGGCACTCGGGAAGACCCTCGAAGCGACCGAGGACCCGGCGTTTCCAAACGTCAGATTTCGAGGTTGCAGCGTCTTCGATGGTCGTGAGTGGGAGACCACTTTTCGCTATGACGAGGATGTCAGTGTCGCCACGTTTACTGAAGACGCGAATGTCTTCGATTGCGTTGTAGTAAGTCTGGCGTTTCCATGTTGCAGTTGCAGTGGTTGCTGAGAGAATTTTGATTTCAGATGAAATTCCTGGAGGGTGCCATGTTGCTTACAGACATTGAGAATCTGGGCATGCCTTTCGAGATACAATTCGACACCGAGTATTACCAGGAAAGAACGCGCCGGGCTCATCAAAAGGCTGTCGAGGACGGGAAAGAGCTGAGTTGGTACCCTCATTTTTGTTCGTAATTCCGGAGGTTAATGAGCGATCAGTACTGAAAGTAAGGGAGCTGTGGGGTTCTAAGACAGTCCTCAACGTGAGATCCGCAGGGTCTGACGGTGCTCCTGAATTGATGGATCCGGAACGAGGGGCGATTATTGAACAGTAGCGCCATCTGATAGGGGTAGAGTACAATTGAATGATTGTGATATGAATCATAAGCGCCTGCCTTTCTGGAAATTCTAATTCGATATATGAAGCAGCGCGAGAAGCCCGGAGAGATCGATTGGTCCATTGAGAAAGAGATAATCTATCAAAAAAAGTGGCTGCCTGAGGAATTGAAACCCTATCAATTTCACGTCAAGTTTAGGCATCAGCTCGAAATTGGCGTTGTCACTTGCGACCTCGGCGACCTCTCATAGATATTTCCCCAATTACCACCCTTCATGACCAGCCAAATCACGTGATCGTCGCCCAAAGCGACTTTCAAACGCTTGCTTCGATAGATGGCCGTTTCGCGCAAAGCTCTACTGATCTAGTCTTCAACCCTTTGCTCGCTAGTGGCATGGCTGATTGGAGGCGATATGCCAAGACTTGAGCAAATATGCTCAAACCAGCAGGCTATTTGGAAGACCAAGGAATAGAAGGGCGTTGGTATATTGAGGGACATTGCGCCGATATTGGGAATGATAGAAAGCTTACTACGCTGCAGTACAAGCAAAAGGGTCATTTCCAGAATTCGCTAGGAAAGTGAGTGAACTGCAGACCTTTCAGGTCAAAAAGCTTTCGTGTTCATACCACGAAGAAGCAAAAGAATACAGCTGGGGCGTAGCGAAGATAAGATTTCAGAAAAAATGGTAAGAGGAGGCGGCGAGGGTCGTGGATGTAGATGGGCTATCTGCGGTGTCAGAACTTCTGAATGAGCTTGGGGCAAAAGGATAGTCAGATACCTTGCCTGCCTTTTGCAAGCGTATCTGTTTTCGGCTAATTAGTCATCCAATCTAGTGTAGCTAGTGACTACGGTTTATTCTGAATGACTAATCCTTCTCATTCTTTCCACTCTGCTCTCACTCTTCTTTTCTTCGTTCCTTTTTCCTCTGCATTCTCTCAACATCTCATCAAACAAGTTCTCAAGCTTTGCACAGCTTCTTCATCACACATTCTTCACTATGTTTCGAAGGACTCCAAAATCACTGATTACTGATCGCTGAACATGACGGGCAAGGTTTCGTCTTTGTCGGACCAAGCAGGCTTGAAATGGGTGGAGGGTTATTGGGGCGATCAAGTCACGCTATGGACAAAAGAGCCATCGCTGGATGCCGTCCGCACAACTGCTTGCCATCAACTTGGCTTGTCTTCTGACCTAGAGACCACCATCGATTTCCTCAGCCAGGGTGCTTTCAACAAAATCTACAAAATCACCCGTCCAATCGGCGAGTTCGTCATGAGGGTCTCCTTGCCGGTGGATCCCTATTACAAAACAACCAGCGAAACGGCTACCCTCGACCTCGTACACAGCTTAACTACCATTCCTGTGCCAAAGGTGATCGCACATAATGCGTCCAATCGGAATAAGATGGGCTTTGAATGGATACTCATGGAATACGTGCCTGGAGTTACCCTCGATGAGGCATGGGCCACAATGACATGGGCTGGGAAGTGCAAGCTAGTGGAGAAACTTGTCGATATATTCGTGCAGCTTTTCCAGCTACGAAGCAACCAAATTGGCAACATATACAAAGCGGATGAGTCAGTCTCCAACATTTCAAACCATATCTTCAATGGTCCTGCAGTACGATCTGACTAAATGGTTCGCCGGATAGTTTCCATGCCGTTCTTTCTGGCCAGCCGCCAGTCAGCCGACGTCCACAGAGGCCCGTTCAACTCTTGCACAGACTGGTTGACGACGAGAATGGCGCTCCTGAAACATGATACTGATCAGCCACTACCCTCTGACGCCGATTCCAATGACGAGAAAGCCAGAGTTGTGAATAGGGAAGCGATCACACGGCTTCTTCAACTTATGCCGCTATTCTTTCCCGCTGGCGCGGAAGGTGATAACGACTTCGGTCTTCGCCACGACGACATGTCACGCCAAAATATTATGGTCGATCCCCACACAGGAGAGCTTGCCGCACTCGTCGATTGGGAATGTGTTTCTGTTTTGCCATTGTGGAAAGTCTGCCAGGTCCCACAGTTTCTGGTATCGCGCGAACGTACGAGTGAACCCCAGAAGCATGACTACTTTCCCCAAGACAATGAAGAGGATACGGCGTACTTTATTCATCTCGAAGAGTACGAGAAGACCTGTCTCCGACGGCAGTTCTTGGAGCAAATGGCGAGGCTGGAGCCGGCGTGGATGGAAATACATGACCTTTCGACAGCAAAAGTCGACTTCGACTTTGCACTCGAGCACTGCCACTGTTGGGTTGTTAGCAAGACCATCATGAGGTGGTTGAAGAATGTGGCTGCTGGTCGAGAGCAGGAGAGTCTTCAAGTCTTGCAGTGGGGATATTGACGGAATTGCAGCCCAATAGGTACATAGCGCAAGCAAAGGTTGTCCCTCCAGCGAATATTGAGTTCTAGCATGGACAACCCAAGAAACTGAACGAAAAGGAGGATTCTAATCAGCAATCCGTGTGTTTGTTTGTCTCCAGCGGTTGGGCTGGAAACTAGGCATTGCGAGCGATGTCGGTAGCGACATTTGTTCAATCGATCCGTAGGAAAGGCTTTTGAACACGCCTAATCTGACTGTGTTAGGGAAAGTACTATTGTTTTTCACTTGTTCGCGAGCTGTATGACCAGCAGGACGATCCTCTAACACGGAGCTCGCCAGAACTCTTTCATCAATGTCATCACTTACTGATAGCTATTTGACCGTGGACAAGAATGTCTTTAGTTCAGTCTCAGCAACGACTGGTTAGCGACTAGCATCACTGTCCACTTCTGAAGGTTTGTTAGCCCTTCCAAGCTTTTGGCTTTGATATTGTACTTATGTGTTTTGGCAGGCCAAAAAAAAGACAGGCAGAAACCATGGGCAAAGCTAAAAACGAACTCAAAGAATTCATCGCGAAACTCCCAGATCGTCCGAGACTAGAGTCTACAAGACCCGCAAATTTCGGCTAAATATGCAAACGGAACGCACTTTCAATTCGACTTGAAGAGCAGCTTTTCAGTGAAATACAGTTTTAGTCACTATACTGACGGCGGCATAGGTCACTACTAAAGATCTTCGATGCTACATTCTTCAGAGGAAGATGGCTCAAAGTTGCCGGATCAAGGCTGAAGATTCGAATTCAAGTAAGCGCTGGAGACTTCAGATCGTTGATTGGGCGATCTGCTCCGCGTGAACCCTATGTTCAACTGCTCAGTGAATGGTCTATACTGTTGTTCTTTCGCAATCCTAAATTGGGATTGATTTCGAATTCAGTAATTGCTCATTGATGTTTTGCGTCGCGCCGAAATTTGAATTGGCTTATGCTTTCCGCCGATCTAGGCTTTTAGAAATTCGTTACAGAGGGACTGTGGGTTAGTGAGTCGCATAGGAGGTTAGGGATTTCATGGCCCCCCCATGAAATGTATTGAGAAAGCGGTTGTAGCAGGAGACACGTTTCATGAAGGAGTGGTATATATGACTGTCCTGCACCAGGCAATGGCCCTTCATTCGGTTTCTCTCTTTCAAAGTCGTAGCAACCCCCCCCCTCCTGCAACTGGATATAGTTTCATTGCACTTGAGTCTATGTTATAAGCATAAGAGGCTATTAGCGCTAGGGTACGAGAGTATGTTTGTTCAGACCTCTATTCGTTGTTCGCCTTGGTGTTGGGACGGCCAATCATTATTACGTCTGTATGCTCTCACTTGAGCGTGTGATGTGTGCGTTCGAGTATGCGAGCACTGACGTTTCATTCGAGGTATAGCGGGTTCCGAGCTTCGGAGTTGTCGCATCAACTACAGTAAATAGCGCCAAAACCGTGGTGTTTTTGAATACATTGTAAATCATGTCAAGATGCCAAACGACCGTACTCCGTCAGTCAACCCAAGAAATCTAATCTCAACCTGTGTGTATAAGGCATGACCGATTTCTGCTTCGAGATAAGTAAATCCTGGACGACTGATGATACTTGGGCCTCTGAATATGCGATCATCATGAACCAGGACTCACGGAGAGCAGAACCCTTGACTTTCATCGAGCCACCGGGTATGCGATCCTCTGGCCAACCGGGCCTCTGCATGTGAAGCCCAGTCAATCTACGAACCTCTGGTCCATCGCCCGAATGGGCGCGTGATCCAAAATCTGCCCTTGGGCCATCACTTTGCTGATTCGAAAGTGTGAGTATTCCGACATGAACATGTTTTCTGGGACCAGAGGTTCGATGGTGCACTCCAAAGGCTTTTCGTGCTCTCTTTAAGAATGGGAGCTAATGAGCTCGAAGTCTCATCAATCTCGCACCTCTCTTGGCCTCAGCCGACTCGTTCTCGACGAAGTTTTTCGTTTGACTGGATGATTTCGATAGCGATAGGGATCTCGGCTTTTGGCTTTTGGTACTTGGGGTTTTGGTCGGATTCGCGTATATTTCACACGATGATCCAGGGCGTGGTCGTCTGACCCTTTCATCACTCCGAAAGAACCAGGCACTTACTAAGATCTGGCTCTCGAAGCGGGAAGTCCTGATCCGCATCGTCATATACGGCCACGGCCTTGCGCTTCTTCATGTAGGCCGGTGAAGCTCTCGATGGAACCTGTCTCAATGTCGGTACATGATAAGTCGAGGAGACGGGGATATACATATTTAGATGAAGCTTATGCTGTCGGAACAGCTTAGAGCGCTTCAAGATACGTACTCATATTGTCAGCACTAATGTCGCACACGATTCTTTGAACCCCTCGCCAGCACGATTAGCTTTGGGTGTAAGCAAGGGTGCAGAGTAGCGGTCAGTGATTTTATTTGGGGTAATTTGCTTATTGTGTGACTGAGGCATGCTTGTTGATTCATTCGACCGTGTTCCCTGCTGATTGTCACATCACTGCGCCCTCTATGCGGTTTGTGCATTGCCTCGGCTTTGATGTCAATGATGTACTAGCCGCAATCGGGATCTTAAGTGTCAGCAAAAGCCTTTCAAATCACCTTCTATGATCTCCGAGCCGTCTTTCTGATCTTTCATATCTAAATTTTCTTTGAGAGTATTGTGATATCGTTTGATAAGGAGCTTCTTGTGGCTACGGACTCTAACGTTTCACCCAGTAACTATCATATGTCGTTTCGGATGCGGCTCTTGACCTCGGTCTTCTCATTATGCCTGTACCATTGGTATGATACCTCTTTTGACGCCTGGATTGGTGCATCTAAGGATACTGACAGCAATTGTAGATCTGGAAAATGCAAATGCCAATGCGAACGCGAATCATTGTCACGGGAATTTTCCTCCTGGGAACCCTGTAAGTGGTCATCTTAGCGCAAAGACAACGACTGATGGGCCCTGACGTCTTTGAAGGGCTATAGTGGTTTCCCTCATGCAGATGATCCTTGACATACTGTCTTTCAGCCCAGCGGCATGTAGGTTTGATGTCTCTATGTGTCAACCTCTGCTAAGATGAATAACGGCGCATCTAGTTCGCGACGACCCTAATAGTAAGGCTCCGCGCGTTCTGGCTTGCAGAGCTGGCTGACCGATGGTAGGCCTGTTCTCTCGAATGACCTACTGGGGAATGCTCGAGATGGGTCTGGTGATTGTGGTTGCTTGTCTGCCAGTGTTGCAGTCCCTGGTCAGAAAGACCTGGCCGTTCGACCTGTGGCGGAGTATTCAAAGCTGTCTGTCAAGAGGCTCGCTAGGTCATTCGAAATCGCACATCTTTCAAGAACCACAGGATCATTTGCAGCGTTCTCACGCGGAAAGTAATGGGACTCAGACGCCTCATTCAAGCGTCCCGGAGGAAATTCTTAGTACGAGAGACTTGGAAAGACAGTAGAACCGGCATAAAGTCCGCGTCGAGAGGTTTTCAGTAAAATCTCTCTTCATATACTCTTATATATCTGTTATCCGTTGATTGATATGAGTTTTAGCATGTTGTTTTTCCCAAATCTCATTCTCAACTAATAAATGACTCAAGGTATACGTTTATAAGTTGTCACATAACCGACTGTCAAACTCAGCTCACTTCATTTACTTCTGACCCGGTAATCTCACAGATGCCCAAGCAGGAAAAGCCCCATGATAACGATTGGATCCCTAAAGCTAATGCCAATCCTAAACATAATGAGTGTAACTTCTTATGTCAATGTCGACCCAATCTTGATGATTAAACGGCTTTGAAGGGGTGTCTGACTGTCAAGCGCGGATAAAACCCTATGACTTGGCTTTTCATCGAAGGTGCTTAATAGTTTGCTAAAGTCTATGTCCTTGCTGATACTGCTTGAGTAACCTCTTCGTAGCATTTGAACTCAATTAATTATTCAAAGTATTTATTCATCTAATTGTGCTTACGCTTTCAAGGCCGCATGTTTACGGCTTCGATATGTTAGATTCATCTCACATTCGGAAGTGCTTAAGCGTAAGCCAAGATGCAATGTTGGCATATTATCTCCGAGACCCAGAGACTTCCTTGTTGACTTTTCTCTCTATCTACTCGAGAAGAAGAGGTAGTTCTCTCCCTGGTCGTGATGATCGGTTCCTGCACTGGTAGATCATCAACTGAAAAACATTGCGTTCCGCTATGCTGATTCTCTGCGATCCTTCTCTCTCGCCTTCCGCGCCGCTCTGCCATTTCGTGAATCTCTGTCCTTTCCTGTCTCCTCTAGAATCCGCTCAAATATATAAGACCCCGGTTCACGGCTCAGATTCGTATAAACCCTGGAATACGAAACTGGTTTAAAGGAATTGACTCTACCATCGAAGCAGAACTTGAGGCCGTGGAAATGTGTTACCAGATTGTTTAGGGTCGTGAAGTCCAGCGTGCTGTCATCTAGTACGATCTTTCTGACACTCGATTTCCTATCCAACTTAGCATTCCATTCGAATCCAAATATCTGTTTGCCGTGAAGCGATCGTATTGATGGCAATACAGCGAATCTTAAAATCGTGCTCGGAAGAGTTTCGTCAAAGAACCCATGTGATAGCTTGCTCAGCGGATGGCGACGCTTCCGATTTGAATGGCTGAGAGTACTGATCCTGGCGACAAAACTCTCGAGGTGCGAATATTCGAGACAAAGGCCGGAGAGGTATACGTTCTTCACGTTGAGGAGCAAGCTGAGGAGCAAAGCGACGGTGGACTCCGTATGACCTGCCAAGACCTTCTTCACCCAATCGCCTTTCTTTCCAACGATGATGTAGGGGCTCTCCTGGATCTTCAATCTGACCACGTCCTCGAGATCGCCGAGAGCGGTCCCAACCTCGACCATGATCTGTTCGCTGAAGTAACTGCAGTCCCCAGCGCGAAAGATCAAGGGGTATAGGCAAAGACTATCATCCATCAAGAAATCTCGAAGGAGGAGGGTCGGATGAAATCCATCATCAATCTGGCGCCCATCTATCCTGACCTCGCCGCAGGTGACATTTTCATACTTGGTATTCTTCTTTCGGTGGTTTATGATGGCGCTCTCGCTCAAAGTGTAGATGCGCTTGCAGCTTAGAGCGAAGCTTTCGATATCTGCGTGGACTAGCTGGTTGACGATTTGAAGCAGTACCTCGTTGGGGGTGTCCAGAAGGCAAGCCATGACGGGAAAGAGTCGATAGATCAACTCCAGAAGATGTCTGATGGCAGCGCCACAGTATTCTCAAGGAAAGCTCGGAAGGTATCTGATGAGACGTAACGGTCTTGGAATTAGATGGTAGATGGTATTCAATGGAAAAAAACGAAAGTACTTTGTAAGATACCGAAGTACCAGATGAAAGCGGCAAATGGTTGTTCAAGGCTTTTGATACCCGCACGTAGCTTTTTGATACATGTACGTAGCCTTTTGATACATGTACGTAGCCCCTCAAAGCTAAACAGAACAGGTTAATAAGGCGCGTATACCTCCCGACGTTAATGATCAAACAGGTGATTTAGGGTTAGGGCTTAAGGTTCAAGGCATCACACAGGGCATTCAATTCCTTCGCACAGAGCATTCAATCCCCTCGCACAGAGCATTCAGTCCCTTCATACGAGCATTCAATCTCATTTCATCGGGTTATTGAAATATGATGATGAAATGGAATGCGATGTGAAAGATGAATTGATTATTCTTTTAAAGCTTCTCTGAAGCAATTCTTTATATAATAAAAAAGTATGTGATTAATATAACAACAAGTCGAAGAAGGTTGAGAATCAATCATTTTTTCAATACGGGCATCGCATTCTTTTTTAAATACAATTATAAAATATCGAACCAAGTCTCTTCGCACAAAGTATTCAGTTTCTTCGCACAAAGCATTCAATTCCTTTATATAAAGCATTCAGTCTCATATAAGGCAATCAATAAACTTTAAATCTTTACATTAAGACGTCGTAACGTATATCAAATTTCTACATTAAAACGTCGTAACGTACATTAAGTCTTTACATTAAAGCGTCGTAACGTATATCAAATTTCTATATTAGGGCAGCAAGTCTTTATATCAAGACATCAAGTTTTAAATTTTTTATTGAACTTCTCATATCACAAAGCGAAGTAAGTTCTTATATTAAAGTAATAAGTCTTTATATTAAAAACATTAAATTCTTACATCGTAACATAAATATATTAAATCTTTATATCAAAGACGTTAAAGTTTTAAATTTTTATTTAATGCTTGATGCGTTAATAAAGATATGCGAAATAAAGAATTACGTACATATATTAAAAAATTACGTATATATATTAAAAAGCTACGTGCGAGTATTAAAAGTCTTGTTCAATAAAGTGAGTTGAGAATATTTAACAAAGGTCGAACGAGGGTTGATGATAAAAGTCTCTGTCGACTTTCTTTCGATAGCCTCACTCAAAATTTGCCCTAAAACTTTTAAAACGACAATTTATAAAATAATTTAAATAGAGAAAATTGTTATATTCAAAATCGAGTTAATTATTATAAAAAGCGAAAAGACTTAATAACGAAATTTTAAAACAAATATTTTAATAATTATAATACATTTTAAAAAAACAACGATTTTATAATAATAAATTAAGTTTATAGTCGAAAAATCGATAAAAATTTTTATTATCAACTTTTAAAAATATCGATTATAAAATGTTTTAACGAACTTTATAAACGTGTTTTAAATTACGTATATTATATATAAATATAATTATTTTTATAAATTAATATAATCGTAACTTTATAATTTTTTTTTTAAAAATTATAAAATTAATATTTCGAGTATATCGTAATTTTTTAAAATACGATATAATATTATAAATAATATTTAAATAATATAATTGCAAAATAATATTATTATATCATTAATTTTTTTTAAAAAAAAATCGTTTTATTATTATCGTTAATAAAATTTTAATTTTAATAAATAAATTATTAACGTAAAAATCAATTTCATTTAATTTTAAACGTATTTATTTTAAAGTAATAATAATTTTAACTTAATAATAAATTGCTTAATTTATAATATATATTATAATTCGTAATATAAAATAAATTGTAATTTATAATTTTTTTTTTTTTATAAAGTTTTAAAAGATTTTATATTAAATATTACGCTTTAAAAATTTTAAGCTTTTAATTAAATTAATTTTAAATCTTTTTAATATTAAAAAGTTTTTAATAAAACGATATCGAAACGATAATAAACGATATTTAAATTAAATAATAATAATAAATATTAATATCGTATTATAAACTTGAAAATGACATTTTCGTTTATAATTTAAAACGACATTTAAAACTTAAATGATATATACTGCTTTATATGATATTGATACTATCGCAATAAAGTGTGTGCACTTTAGGGCAAGCCCGTAAGGAAGTCTTGAAGCTAGAGTATCCCGGTTAAACCCCAAAAGCACGCTAGCGTGACGCGACGCGCCGTCCTGTCTAGTAATTTCGTCATCCTGTCGAGTCGAGCTCTTGTCACCCCATTCGTTAATCAAGAGCGAGAACGCCTCTATCACATTCACTTTCTTTCTCCCCAAAAATACCAAGGTATGGATTATTCGTTATTGTCAAAGTACAGCCTACTACTGCGGCAATGGATCGCCTGCCAATGGAGATAATCCACATGATCTTCGCCCGTTTCAAGGGCAGACTTCGAGCCATTGCAGTATTGCGCCTCGTCTGCAAGACCTTCGCTGCCATCGGACTCCACTACCTAGTCCATGAAGTACATTTGATCTTCAAATCCAGCAGCTTCCAACACCTTCGCGAGATCTCCGAGCACCCAATAATCAGTCAGCACGTTGAAACATTATTTTACGAAGCCGACACTCTTAGCAACCATTGGACTATGAAGCAGTGGAAGAAAAGAATCATCGTTCCTGGCTGGTTTCAGAGCATAGCAGATGATAAGGTGATACTCCCGCCTCCTACAGCAAGCACACGTGAACAGCGCGCCTACACTCGAGACATGAAAAGGCGTCGCGCAGGACCGCGCTATACACAACCAGAGAAGCAATTGAAGATAGCATACGAGAAGTATCAATCCTACTTGTCAGATCAGAACAGCATGCGGGTCTGTGATTACAATGCAGACGCCATCAGAGAAGCTTTGATTCGAATGCCGAATCTAAAAAACATTGACATGTCTATGGAGTGCTGTCTGTACGAATCCCGCAGCACGAAGGCCGACCGAGCGTTCGGAGATGGATATCAAACAGTTTTTGGAGACAATGGGCAGAAAGAGAGCTGTGGGGTCCCTCAGATGAGGTCTCTGTTGCTCGGTGCTAGTCATGCTGGACTGAAGCTCCAAAGCCTTCGCTGTGGCAATATACACTGGGAGATATTCAAACAGAGTGGAAAGATCTTCGAAGAGATGAAGAAAGCTATACAGTACCTCACGATGTTAAATCTGCAAGTCACAACACAAATCTCAGACGACGGCTCAGCGGACAGCCTGGACTCGGACGATCATCATTCTCAGATCCCTGCATGTGCTGAATACCTCAAGGAGAGCCGACGTCTGCGGAAATTCGTTATTGCAGCGCCAGATCTGAAGGTCCTGGATATTAGCTTTGATATGGAAAACCCCTATCCACCCGCAGGCTTGAAGCAGATCGTCGGAGACTTCACCTGGCATTCATTGCAACATCTCGCATTCAACGTTCTGCAAACCACGGAGGACGAATTGGTGGAACTCTTTAGCAGACACGCGAGCACTCTAAATGGCATCGTGCTGGACACCATCAAGCTGACAAAGGGCTCATGGCCCCGTCTGTTGCAAAGAATGCGCAAAACCTTATGCCTAAAGGAAGCTATGATCTATGGCCGCTTCACTTCGAGCGATCCAGAAGAAGACTTCGATTTTGGCTTCCGGCCTGAGCACAATGATGGCGTGAAGGAACCCTTTGTTAGCACCGTGGAGCGATATTTGATCTTGGGTGGGGATGGTCCTCTGTTGAACTTGAGCGCTCTTTCTTTTCTGGAGGATGAAGACTCGGAACCTGAGAGTGACTGGCACGAACTGTACATGATCTGAGCTTCCCGGTCCCCTCGATGCTCTGAAGAGAAAGTAGCATTGAGATCTTAGGGAAAGTACAGAACATCAAGCTATCCGTAACCGATGGGCGTCTGGGCACTGGATTTGGCTCGCTGATACATTACTGAGTGCCCGTCTAGTGTGCGAAACAATAGGCCCAGAGACTCGGCGCATCTCGGAGCATGCTCGTCATGGCCCCCTTGATAGACATGACAATCAAACCTCATAAACATATCCGAAAAAGCAACCTAGTTCCCATCGCTATTAACGTCCAAGCAGATTCGGAAACCATACCCTATCCCCATCCCCCATTCCGATGGCCCCTGCAGAGTATCTAGACGCAACGATATGAGCGCCAATCGGTCTACCCTACACTTCTTACGACAACAAAAAGACTTTCCAACGCGCTCTCCATCAACCAAGAAGCGACAAAGCTCGGAATTTTCATGTTGACAAAGCCGTTTGTTTAAATTGCCGTCACCCTCCCCCCCCCTTCGTGCCTTCGTGTCTGCTTGCCTGCCTGTCTGCTGCACTATCTATCATGCCAAACGGAATTATGATTTATCGCGTTTGTTTTCCGGAAAACAGACAGCGGGAGAACCGTTGGTGTATTCGGGTCTGGGTATCTTGCTTGTAAAGTTAAGTGAAAGGTTTGGCGACTATCCGGGGTGTTGGCATAGTCTCACTGGTTGGTGGTTGGTAGTTGGCTAAGGTTGTTGGTACGGTTTGTTTGAATGGCTCATTGCTCATGGCTGTTGGGCAAGGCGAGTGCGGGGGATTCAGTCTTGGTTGGAGGAGCGTCCTTTTTCTTGGTGTGGGGTGGCTTGCAGCGAGGAAGGAAGGAAGGAAGGAAGGAAGGAAGGGGGATCGGCGGGACTGTCTTTTGAGGGGTTTTTGTGGGTGTTGCGTTTCCTTGGTCTGTCTGCCTGACTGACTGGCGGATGGGCACGAAAGGCTTGCTCATACTTGCATTCTGCGCTGTCGCTCGCGCTATATTCTCCTCTTGTTCTTTTTTTTTGTTTTGTTTGTGGTCGTCGGACAATGCTGCTTGAGCGGGCCCCTGTCGGGTTTGTTCGGAAGGTGAGGTTTGAATGAAGTGGGGTTTGTTGATCAAGATATCTACTAAGCTGTTGTGGGGGGGGGGGGACAAGATGGCAGAAATGGAACGGTGATAAAAGGAGATTGCGTTAAGTCGTAAAACTTGCTAAGCTACCTTGGGCTGTTGAGAACTTCGCTGATGGCTATGATGATCCTTTGTTGAAAAGGAGAGAGGCAAGAAGTAAAATGAAGGGCGAGAACCGGGCACTGATGAAGGGCCAAAGGAAAAAAAAACAATCAAGACTGACAAAAGAAAAACACCCACCCCGCTGGGACATCGGCCCAGTATATCTCTCACGTGCGCCCGTCATCGTTGGCGAATGCAGCATCATTGCCCTTCAACTGCACATCCACAACCTCCTTCCCGCTCTGGCCGAAATCCGGCCGCCATCCCACCGTCCTCTCCAACTTCAAAAGCTTCTCGGCTTCTTCACTCCTCCACCAGCCGCCCTCCCCTCCAGGGAAGGTGAAGCGATCCATGCTCTCCGGCTTCATGTGGACACTGTATCCGGGCGCGGTTGGGGTGACGTGGAAGCCGTTGGCGATCTGGGCCGGGTGGTAGAAGTGTTCGTGCAGGGCGTCGATGTATTCGAGCACGCTGCGACGGCCGCTGACGACGAGATAGTCGATTGTGATGACGTGTTGGGAGTATTCGGGGAGGGAGACGCCGCCGATATGCTACCTCAGTAATCAGCACCGTACTCAAACCCAAACCTCGGCCTCAGCTTCGCCTTGAAGAGACCTGTTGCACATGGGGCGTACCGGGTGCAGCGGAACGTGGAACTTGGCCGCCATCAACATGACAGCCATGACCTCATTCAGCCCGCCAAGACGACAGGCATCCACCTGGACATAATCGAGCGCCTCAGCTTGCAAGAATTGCTTGAACATTATGCGATTCTGACAGTGCTCGCCGGTGGCGACTTTGATGTTGTACTTGCGGAGGGCGGCGCGGATGGTCGCGTGGCCGAGAATGTCGTCGGGAGAGGTGGGTTCTTCGATGAAGAGGGGTTTAAAGTGGGCGAGCTCGGCGAGGTAGGATTCTGCTTCCGGCACGGACCAGATCTATAATGATGGGGCAAGCGGGTAAACAGGGGCGGGGGATGTGGGGGTAGGGTGGGCGGGTGGATAGAGGCGTACTTGGTTCGAGTCTAGCATGAGGATGTCATCCCAACCATTGACGTCTCTGAAGAGCTTCAATCTACGAAGATCACGTTCGAGGTCTCCTCCGACCTTGAGTTTGTAATAGCGAAAGCCATCGATCTTGGACTGTTCTAGGAGGCCTTTCATCTTCTCGTCGGAATAGCCTAACCATGAAGCTAGACGAGAGAGTTAGTGTGCAGGGTTTGACTAGGCTTCGCATTTCAGGGGCTCGATATTTTCGGATACCTGAGGTCGTGTAAATCGGCACAGCTTTATTCTCCTCGACCTCCTTCAGCCGCTCGGCTTTGCCAAGCTCCTGCTTACGAAGCAATTCAATACCCTCCTCGGGCGTAAGAGCGTCAGTGATGTATCGAAAGTCGATGCAGCGCACATACTCCTCGGGTGACATGTCTGCCACCAGACGCCAAACCGGTTTCCCCTGAGATTTCGCCCAGAGATCCCAAATGGCGTTGATGACTGCAGACTGGGCTAGATGTACTACACCCTTTTCAGGGCCCACCCAACGCATCTGTGAGTCTGAGGCAAGGTAGCGCCATGTATTGCCCATGTTTGATGTCAGGGAAGCCAGAGACCGATTTACGAGCAGTGGCGCGAGCATTTCGATGGCCGCGCAGACGAGATTGTTGCCGCGCCCGATGGTGAAGCTCTGAAACTGTATTAATGCATGATTGAGATGAGAAAAGCAGGCAGGCTCTGGACTGACTACACCGTGACCCTCATATTCGGAATTGGTCTGGAGTACGCAGTACGGGTTTGAGAAGTCAACCGCTCCATTCATGGCATCAGATCCCTCATCTTGCAGAGAGGTCTGTTGAATCGATTAGAAAAATTACTTCCGCGATTGGGATGTGAAATACTGGGAACCTGATATCCCGGGTGTAGTATCCCGTGATGGTGATGGCTTCAAAGTCTTTGTGACGGTCAATGGTTTTGACACCGGTAGCGCCGTTGGCCAGAGCCGCGGGTGGTGCCATTGCTGGGGGTTAGGTCGTTGCTGCTGTCGTGATGTCGGTATCCAATGTTGAAAGGGCAAAAGCTCTTGGGAAGGGGAAGGTTGGTCGATGGGACCGCCGGTCTTTAAGCAGCTCAAGGCCATTTCTGCCAAGGCTTGTTAAGCAGACCAATTTCTTGTTCGGTTTGTCTAGCATGCTGAGAGCCGTAAAGGATTCGCTCGCATGAATGAACAATTTGACAAGTTGGTGCAGAAATTTGGGTACTGATTGGATGACAAAGCTAGCGTGGGACAAGTTGAAGATAAGAAGGTTTATTGTGACTGACCAATGGTAGGTTACGTTGAGCCGTGGTATTGGATAAAAACTTGCATGAAAATTTGCAAGATGTATCCAGCAAGTGCAGACGATCTGAGGACGCGCGGTAGATGTATAGAATGCCTTTTCGTGTGTGCAGATCATTATCGCTACTGCGGATCCTATTTGCCGTCTATTCAACGTGCCTTGACATTACCCATGACCATAACGAACCATCTTTGCAGAAGACATGTCATCCGGGAGATCACTAAGGCTTACCGGTCCGGCACCGTGGGACCGGGGTTTATCCCGAGGCCACGGTTACCTAGCTTTGTTGATCCCACGAACCCTGCATGGATCGAGCCACTCATTTTTATCCCTCGTCTGCCGGTTGTGAGAGATAGCTTGATGCTTATTACTTGCAGCTGCATGGATTTTCTTGATCGTCTTCCAGGGTTTTCCCATATCATGACAAGGCGGGTAGTAGAGCTGGATCTCATTGGTGCGCTTAGAGAGGTTAGAGTGAATTAACGGCTTTTGGCAATTATGTGCTAGGGTTTAGAGAGAATTAACGGCTTTTGGCAGTTGTATGCTTCAATATGTGAAATCCTGTGAAAGCTTGACGGGAGCGTCGTGAATAGCTTTTCGTACAAGACGGCTTGCTTCAAAGTGTGGCTGCGGCTGCAGAACGTTATCGCAAACTGTCTTCTTACTTCATATCGAGGTCGGCGTCCAAAATGTTGGACAGCGCTAGGAGCAGCCAGGCTGATGACCCCACTTTCCAAAGCCAGTCCTGTAGCGGGGAACCCAGAAGTGTCTCCAGAGAGAGCAACGATTGAACTCTAAGGGCTTCTTTGGAGTGTGATAGGAGCATCGAGCCCCAAACTGGGTTCAGGCCAGGTGCGTTTCTGGAGCAGCTTGAAGCATGTACTACAACAATTGTATCCGGGCAACCCCTCGGACGGCGCAGGGTCGAGACTAGGGCAGTGCTATTTTGTCGCTCCCTCGCAGACGCTACTCAGCAAAAAGTCGTCCTTCAATGACAGTGTATTCCTGATATCAACACTGTCCCTCCCTGTCCCCTCGTCGTACCATCTTGTTAGTGCGAGTATCTGCTTCAAAGACTAACAATCAGATGCGAATTTAGGATTCTGTGCGATACCTATCATTCCTCTGGCATAGTCATCAAGTATGGTCACGGCAGTAGACGTGGGAACATGGGCTCAAATGAGGACTCGGTCATGCGGTTGGAATTATGTAGGTAGGTAGCTGTCTTACTCAAGTGCAATCGGCCATACTTTTGAGTTTCTACCTTGTCCCAACACTAGCCCAATTGTAGCTAGTGAAGTCTCTGTGCCAACAGCGCGGCGCGATGATTGATCCGAGATCTTGGCGCAGAAATCTTGGCGTTAAAAAGTTTTGACATCGACTTTCGTACCATACCGTCGCTCAGGAATTACTGACAATGCATTTTGATTCAAGAATTCTGTCGCCTATGAAGGAAAAGTCATACTTCCGAGGAAGCAGCATTAAAAAGTCCAGCTCGAGAAGATGCTTTCTATCCTCCAGTTCTCTCATCTCCCATCTCGTGCCATTTGAAGTCATCGACATCAGGCTCTCCACCTTCTATCTTCAAGTTTGCCACCTCATCAATCTAATGCACCTCTTCTCACAATCATATCCTGCTCTCATTCAGTTCTATTCTATTCCTCTAGCTCTGCTTCCTCTCTACTCAACGCTTCCTCATTGTCCCCATCCGTTTCTTCTTCTTTTGCTTTATTCTCCTGCACTGCTACCTTCTCTTCCCACGCATCCTCGTTTCCCTCTTCAATCTCACCCCATTTCTCTAATGCTTCATGCTCAATTGCTCCCTGCTCATCATTTCTACCCTCAGCCTCCGCCTCCTCCGCCCCGTGGCTGCTCTGATCCTCCGGAAGCCACCTATCGCTGAGATCTCGTCTATCACTTGTATAGCGACGAGTATCACGGCTCAAAGTCTGATCATTGTAGATCCTGAAGTTCTTGCCCCATTTCTCTTTCATTTCCTCCAACAATTCCCACCCGATACCCTGCGGGTAGCCATAGGACCAAGCACCAAATTTTGCGTCAATGATCACATTCCGCAAACCGTCTGACTCCAGCAAGATTCGTAGATCAGAAGCAGGGTTCAGGCAACATTGATCTGGGAACCAACCGCCGGAAGCATGCCAACCCACACGAACCGCGAGCTTCCTCACCCAAGCGCCAGCGTCGAATTTTATGCTATGGATCGTTGGTCGGCCGCTCTCATCCACCACATCAACAACGATAGCGAATGTATGAATATTTGCGCTAAGGAGGGCGGCGATATGGTGAGTGTAGACGAGAAATGTGTTTTCTTGATAGAACGTTTCGCACGCTTCGCGTGCGATCTGAGCATTGGAGCCATCTTCAAACATCCACATCATTGCCGTGGCTGTGAGAGTGTTGCTGCAAGATAAGGTTTGGAAGTTCTCGTCGTACTGGATTGGATCCGCAGCGACGACAAGGTGGAAATGAATCTGGTCGCGGATCTCGCGTGGCAGGGTAAGGAATCCAATCTTCTCAGCATTAGCTGCATTGGGGTGAGGTGGAGCAGACGATTGAAGGATCTCTGTCTGGGCATGGTAGTGCGGCTGAAAGTCTGGTGTTGGTGTGCTCTCAGGCTGAGGAGACAGACGTTTAAGTTGTTGTTTGGTTTGTACGGTTGCAACCCCATACTGATTATCCGATTCTAGACGAGAACAACTGCCAGGTAGGGTTGTCACCAGAACATCTATTGGATATGTCATGCCTTTCGTCGCAGGAAGGTAGACCGACAGAAAAAGGTCGAAAATGCTGATTACGAAGAAAAAGGGAAATGGAGAGGAGATTTGGGTGCTATTTGTAGCCGAAGGCATCCCCTACTATCATGTGGAAAGCCAAGCTTATACACTGTCCGTGCTCTTCGTCTTTAAATCGGCAATGTGCGCCCTCCTAGTGCTGACAAAAATGACTTCTAGTCACATCCCGACCACCACCGAATGCTACCTTCCCCTCTTGCGTTGACCAGAACGGCTAACCAGTCGCATCCCGAGCTTCACCGAGCTTCACCTTCTGCACAAGTACTAGCCGAGTCTGACGACGATGCGTTGCCATTTCTGCTGACTACATCACCCATGACGCAAAGCCAAATAGTGATATAAGATTCAAGGTTGGGAGAAGAAAACAACATGCGCAGGATTTTCCATATTTACAAAAGCTCTTAGCGAAGACGCAGCCTGCCGGAAGGATTTCTATACTGGAGAATGCAGGATAGTAAGAGCGATGGCTTCAGGGTCGCAGAAGAATGATACATGCTATCTTACACAAAGATATTTTGGGAGAAGCATTGAGACTGAGGCGAGAAGGATAATGAGACATCTAGGACCTGTTGCCTTTCTGGACCCCTCATTATTAACAAAGAAACGATTGGTTACAGCAGCAAACACGGCCCCAAATAGCTGTCTAGTTCCGCGACCCACGAGGTTCCCCTAAGAAGTGCGCTACGGCAGCTTACTGGCACTCAAATACCAATGACTGAGACCAAACTCAATGTTGCATTTGACTCTGGTTCTAGAAGCTCCCAGTGAGAAAACCTTTGCCACAGGAGTCGTGTGCTTTATATTACACATGTGAGGTCGTTAATCATTTTCACATCCCACAAGTTATCGTCTACAATATGTTCAATTGTGCCGAAAGAGTTGAAATCCATCGTCATCATCATGTTAGCCAAAAGCTCTCTCTCTCAACCTTTCGATATTCAATGGCGAAAGACCCTTGTGAGCCTCGCACGAGCTGTGCCTCGACAATTCTTACATTCTACCTCCGAAGGTACACATCCTTTCATCCTAAGCCTACCTTCTCGTGCCAAACGCACCATTCCAATCTACATCTTTGTGCCCGAAAACCAGACAAGAGCAAAGCTCGCAACCTACCCGTGGTCATTGACTTGCACGACGAAGGTTTCGTCTATGGATCATGTCTTGAACAGAATCTACTTTGTGTAAAGCTTGCAAGAGAGCTTGGCTGTGTTGCTGCGAGCATGGGTTATCGGATGGGAACATCGAGCGAGCATCCTGCGGCGTTGGAAGATGTCGAGGATGTTTAAACGCGGTTTCAGACGCAACGGGGCCCGCCTACATCGAGCTGCGGAAAACAATATCAAGAAATACTCAAGAAAATGAAAGTTGTCGGATGAAGCAAGATGTTGAATTTGACAAGACAAGGACCGCTATCTCAGGCTTCAGCAGTGGCAACAACATAGCACTAAATCTCAATCTTTCGGTATTTCCACTGCACTTGAGATCGGATAGGCCAAGTCTGTTACCTTCAGATCTTCCTCATCTCATACCAGTTCTTCTTTTCTACCCTCCTTTCGACTGCCATCAGCTTCCATCAGAACGCACAAGACCAGCTGGGCTCCCTTTTGCTAAAGGCCTCTGGGCCGACTTACATGACAAGCTCAGGCCAACAGCCCTGCTGCGCAGCCAGGCAGGTTATCTGTGCGCGTCTTCTGGTCTGGCAGATGAAAGGGAACGCAAGACCAGGCAAGGCTGCTACTCGTATTGCCAAAACTGGACACACTCTCCGGACAGGACTCGATGCCAAGAAATTGGCTGTCAGTGGAGGAGAAAAGAACGAAAGCGGAGATATTTGACTCAGTGGTCGTATTCGCAGTGGCTACGTGGAAAATTCGATCGAAATGCAAAAATCTTGAATGATATTGCGCTCAGCGTCTAATTATCGAACAAGCTATCGATGGATTCTTGCCTTTATGAATCAACAGCTTCCGTGAAACCGTGCATATAGTTATTCCATCTGCAAATCTTTGGACGCCTCGAGGCAACTTATCCTCCTCATTGGCGAATTTCTGGACCGAACGTTTGCCTGGATGGAATTCGAGAAACCCAATCAGATTGGTTTCAGCGAGACAGCAGAGGTCTGTCTCTGGAATATGCACGTTATCGGCATCAGACTTGAAGCTCGAGATCGCAGGTCCAAACGCGGGCTCTAGCTGTTCTGTTACCGCCTGTGTGATGCGGTAGACCAAATCGCGAGCATCACTGCTCGGGTCTGTCTTATCGAATCCGAAATAGACTGGATCAACGAGCAAATCACGCGTAAGCATAACCTCCACAGTAGCGACACGAAAGCCGAAAAGCGCTTTGAGCCTCTGGCAAATGGCGTTGAGCGACGCCCCTTTGAGCAAGAGTGTGCTGCAACTCAAGACTCTGATATGCAACTTTTGACGCTTGATGTCTGTACCTCCGAAGAGGTCAATAGCGCCGAGACTCCGCTCAAGTATCTCCGCGTAAATTTGGTAACCATCTACCTCCGCCATCGACCAGCCACAGAAATCAAGGTCGGCATTCCTCATCACAGGCGCGACTCTCTTGAGACGCTCTAGTCGTCCTATCATATCATCGTCTCCCCGGATAAAAAAGTCATGAATATTGATGAAGAATCGAAAATTGCTTTCAGAATACAGGACTTCTTGAGCTTCACGGCTGATGACTTTCGAGACTCGGAGAACGGATAGGTGTAGCCCACCTTTTGTGTTGACATTTGACTGCCTATCGAAGAAATCACGGACGGATGGTTCACTATTGGACGGCTCAATATGGTAGGAATCACTATCGGAACATTCGTTGTAAAGACAGTCGTGCTGCGCTGTTGGCTTGTCGGCTAGGTAGCGGCCTTTGACCAGAAGTCGGTAGATCTCATCTCGAATCTCACGAGGGAGTTTAAAGAGGGGACAACCATGATCTGGGTCGCACGTTGGGATGCAGCTTGTGGTAGTGAACATTATGCAGATAGGAATAGGAGAACTTGTAGAAGGGTGGAGACTTTGAGGCAGGGGTAGTACCAGTAGCTCTGGTGAGAAGATCAGTGTCACCGTTCGTACTTGTACTAGCCGAGCGATTTGGGCTTGAAATAGGAAAGAATCGTGAGTGTGCGATTAAGTAGACATTTACGCGAAGTGTTGAAAGGGGTGACACAGAGGAGCGATGTGTTGACGGAATGGGAAACACTCGGCAATCAAGCGGCTCCACCAATCGGCATCATCACTCGCTCTGAGTAAGCGAGGCTTAGTCTCCTCGGCCGCAATTTCATGCTGAAGATTTTTGTAGTCTTTGCACGCTGGTCCTTGACGTACTTGAATTTGAATATTCGTGCCTCAGGACATCCGCAGTCATCAGTAACATGCGAACACCTCTGTCGAACGCATTAGCGTTTTTGGCCAAACGCCCGCTATCCGTCAATCAATCGCGGCAGCCCAAGGGATTTTCAAAAGGTCATGTTGAAATGCTTGCTCTCGGATACTATTCCAGATCGCTCTCGGCCTCTTTACGCAACACTTTTGCCATTGGTCTCTTGCAGCTCTATCTCTAGATAAGAAAGCCCCTTCAAACCCCTCAGAGTTATAGAATTTATCAATGTTGTCTCTTATATACCTCACTGACGTTACGTCCCTGCCGATGCTTATAATGACCGCCTTAGCTTTACTTTCTTTACATGCGAAGATCTTTGTTTACGCAATCACTCGAAGTGCGAAAATCTTGTGATCGTCGAGAGCGCTCTTGTCTCGGTAATTTCTCCGCGGCATGCTTTCGGGGGTTCAAAGTTGACGCAGAAGCCTTTGTTGTATTAGTCATGTCATCAGCACGACAAGGATGATAGACAATTGAAATTCCAACCGGCGGCCCCGCTTAAGGAAAATCGGACGTTTTGTCAAGAGAGCAGGCCAGGAAGTCACGGATACCCTGAAATGAGTCCTCGGCCGTGGATCAATTTGAATTTCTGCGTAAATGGTTATGGTCTGTGTAAATTAGTTGGGAAGCTTGTGAGATTCGGAAGAGCGCTGTGAGGGGTTGGCGGTGTCAGATCTAGGGCCGTGACTGAATTTTTAGGCGATGGGAGGTATGAATAGATCGAGCTTCAGCTTCGGTGCCGCAACTAATGTCGAGGAGACAGTTGAGAATCGGATTAAAAGTCATCTTCTAGAGTGAATTCAATGCCTATAATAGGTGAGGAATAATTTATTCATGAGCTCTTGTCAAAAAAAGGAAAATGCATTCTACGATATCCTCTTCGCAAACTATTCTTCATTGAACAAGAGATGTTCGAACAGTATGTTGACCCTCAATCGAATTAGTAGGATGGTTGATTGGTTGAGTTCGCGTGAGGCATGTAGGGCTGCAGTTCCTACATGCTGGTATCCGACTCATCATGACCACAACCAGCCTTCCCAAACGTTTTCCTCTTAGTGGCTCATAAGCAACCTTTCATGATCATATGATCTTCTAGATATATACTTCTTGAGTTGCCTCAAGACACGCGGCAGTAAGTGCAGATCGAAATTACGTAACCTTAGCATCAGGCTGGGTATCCGCTTATCAACGTCAGCGAGAAACGCCTGGGGTGATTTGCCCGATGTCTCAGAATCAATTTACACGCTGGCTTGAAGGCAGCGATGAGAGTCCTTGGCAATCCGGATTTGAGCTGCGGAGTACTGCTCCTCCACACGTTCAGTGTTTTGAGCCAGGCCTTGAAGACGAGATGTCCCCGCTTATTCGATTACAGACAGAGACGGGGCTGGAGCAACGTATCTCACAAGAGCTGGTGATGGTGGAAGATGATTTACCTCAGATTGGGCGGATGGAGAGCGATAGGCGCGTTCAGTCTGAGGTCCGCACGCTGGAGACAAGAGCGCTGAGGACGAACAATGAGCAGCCTCTAGAGCTCTCCGGTCTCGAGCTGAGGCACGGGTCTGATGCTGGAGAGAATTCAGCTGCAGTAGATGAGACCGAAGGCGGATCTTTGAGCAGCGAACGAGACGAGGGTGTCTCGAATACACCGCCCGATGATTTGAGTACCGAAGTTCCGTCAAATTCCTCGGAAAAATCTCCCCGTCAGATCTCGAGCGATGACACAGAATCTACGAAGCTTGACACGAAGACTAGGTGGGCCTTTCTGGACGAAGAACGGCGCAACGACAGTGATATAAATGTAGAAGACGCTATTCAAGGCCTTGAAAACCCAGCACTTGATATGATACAGAGACCTGAGGTACCACCATCCATCATGGAACAGATTTCCATCATATCGAGTCAACATCCGGAAAGCCTTACAGAGGAGCAGTATCAAAACTTCCTGAAACATCCCCGTGAGAGACAGAAGCAATCGCTGCGGGTGTTTTTTTGATAATCTAGCTGGTCTGGGACCTTGGTTTGGAGTGAGGAAGCGCATGAGTCAGGAGGAGAACTTGATCGGCGTCTGAGGCAGGGTGTGTAGCCGAACGAGGCTCTTATCATCAAAGGGAGTAAGATCTGATACAAATGATGAGTCATGAAGGTCAACGAAACTTGGCGGATACTTCTGGGGTTTGAGGTAGAGCTTTTCCTTCTTGACGCCTATTCTGAGTTGATCGTGAAAACCAACGGCGCATGGGCAATGGAAACGTTTGTGTGCGGTCATGCTAAGGAGGCACAAATCCTAGACAAATTCTATGACTCTTTCATCTACTCCGAACACCTGGCACAGAATTCGTTCAATGCAGAGAATGTGGAGAGAGTAAACGAGAGTATTTACGCAAAAAAGAATATGATGCTAAACGATATGCCGGAGAATCACGAGTTTGAGCGAATGTTGAAGGAGGCGCGAAAAGTGAATTGAGAGATGATAGAGACTAGGTACGGTAAGACGAAAGCTTTAGACCGAGCTGGATTCCATATGTAGATACATTCCCTTTTGAGTAGCGACAGGACCGTCTCGTCCAGTAGGGAGAAAGGCCAATAATGGCGTCTTTGGCCTACGAGGATTATTGGACTGGGGAAGTCGATCCAAGTTTCATGGCCTAAGTTGTCTTCAACGGTCGGGTCAAGGTAGACCACGAGTTACTCAATGTCTGGCAGGGTGCACAAGTCCGGGGCTCAACACTATACCGTGTGTCCCAGGCGCTAGACAATGAGATTACGGCCTTCTGGACTTGGTAGTCCTACTGTCTTTGAAAGTCCGAACGTTGAAATCCTCTTCCTGCTGAAACAGGCTCAATCCCTTCCAGTAGCTGAAATCACAAGTAATTTTGCCAATTCCCGCCATGACCATCATCAAAACACTACTGCGCTCATCCGGTAGCTTCCTATGACTCCTAACTACGATATCAAATCTTCCCCTGAACTTCTTGCAGAAGTATATCTTGAGACATCGACATGGATTAAGTTGCAATGCAGATATCAAACATGGCGCCAAGGTCTTCATTTCAAGAACTTTCGGAGAGTATCAATCACTCCTACGCTTCGAGAGGCCTTCAATTTTAGTATGCCTTCGATTAATACGTGCTGATTGGGCGGTGCTAAGCAGTAGTGGAGAGCTTGGAAGATCTCTAAAGTCAAGTATAGTACGTGTTTATTTGACTCTGAGAAGAAGAACCCCTAAGCACCCTCCGACCCTCCGGCCCTCCGGGGACTCTCCCAGGTTTCTCTGGGGGCTCCTGGCCTATCCTCGCCAGCTCGAAGTTGCGGAGCGCTTCGCAGGATCAATGGGAGATGGTAAATTTCATTCTCCATACAGATTTGACAACAGTCGATCAACAGTCGCTTGTATGACATCATTTGAAAGCGCGGGTTCAAATTTACGCTTCCACAAACTTACTTTGCTATCATATAAGACGTGACGATCAGATGAAGGAATCAAAAAAAAGGTCATAAAAGTTGATATTCGGCGTTAAGCCCTAAAGCGCTCCCTGTTTGGGACGTACCTGTGTTCAGTTTGAAGGCAAGAACTACCTTACGCCATTGCTGGCTGCCCATTCGTTGGTCCCCTCTTGAGTGTGTCCGCTAACCCTAAGTGTCCTAGCTTTGAGTTAGCTTGCAGCCTTCTTATGCTCCCTGTTGGCACTGCCTGCCTCAGCTCTGACATGGTCTGATTGGGCAAGTTTAAGCTGCAAAAAGCCGCTCCAAAGTAGCTTCTACACCCTCGCACCGTAACATTCTCCAGGATGTGGATCCGAAATTGAAGCTGCCTGAAGACGAAGTCGTTCATTGGAACGACACGATAGGGCGGTATGACAAGGGGACTGGAAGCTCAGCCTCGTTACTTACACTCTTTGTTGACATGAACACTCTTTTGCAGCGCGCGGTCGGACATGACTTGCTCTTGATAGCATTTGGTTGTTTGTAGCTAGACATAATTCGCTGCCATTGACAATTTTAAGAAGTACACGCGCTAGCTGGGCTCTCTCTGCTGTTGTGATCGAAACAATCTCAGCACGCGCCACCGATCTTTCAGTGATGTTGAGATTTTGCCTTGCACTGTGTATTGCAAATCAGTGCATTGCTAGCGGGTCGTTAGCCTTCTATATTGTTTCACGCTGGCTGTAATATGTACATCATACTCAATCAGGCATTTTCGCTAAGTAAACTCACTGACCATTCGGCGACATCGAAATGAGCCAGTCACCAGGGTTAAGGGTATGCCCGCAGTCAATTTCTTCAAGGCGGTCAATTTCTTCAAAGGCACCCACTTTATTCAAGGCGGGCAGTCTTTCAGTGTGGCCAATCTCTTCAAAGTGACCAATTTCAGCAAGGCGGCCAATTTCTTCCAAGGCGCTTGAATACTGACCGTCCCTTGCACTTGCTCTCCCACCTATGTCTCTGTCTTCTCTCTTCATTTTCCTGTCCGAGATCGTTCGCCTTCGTCTTCTTAGGCCTTGACACACTACCCCTAGTAACATCCTGGTCAAGAGAACATCCAGTGGCCTCTCTACGAAGCCCTGCTACTTAGGAGCTCTAGAATACAAGAGTCTAGTCTAAGAAAAATTAAGTACAATTCCTTCAAACGCTCGTGTGCATCTCAACTCAACTTGACCAGGCCTACCTTAGCAATGGTTCCTGGTACCATTGTTGTCAACGGGCATGAAATTTCTTCTCAGCAGTTGCAGCTCGCAAAAGCATTGTCTTTGCACTTGCAGATCGCAGACAGGGAACCATGGTCCGCAGCTAGCATGCCATTCTCAGCTCGACAGCAACGCATCGCCATATTCAACGAGATTTTAAACAACCCAACAATTACAGCGCCACAACAACCTGGACTGTCATTCGATGCTCTGCTGCCGGTGCTGAACAATCCCAGAGACCCTCAAGTCAAGAGCGCGCTTGAGAGGGTACGCATGGAATCCAAAAGCTGGGATATTCTAGCCGCAAAGGAGGTTTCAAATTGGAAAGCAAGGCAGATGACTTTAGTCTCCCGGTAAGTCAGCGCCATGGTTGATTACTTTCCGAAAGATTTCTTACTTACCTTCATGCTAGGTTAGAAGCTGATGGCACCCTTGGCGACTACCTCTCCACCACACCTTGAAGCGAGGTAACAAGTTGGGGATGAGTGGAAGGATGGGAGAACGATGCGGTATATCTTGATATGATGAAGACATTTAGTGACCGCTCTTGCGCTCATGGCTTGGGATTTAAGGAAGTCGCCGGCAGCAAACGTCGGTACGAGATGATAAGACACAAATATCTTCTAGAGCATACACAATGAACAACCGTAGTAAGACGAATTGAGTACGTAAACACGTATGTGTGTCTCTACAACTGAAGTCACTCGATCTTGACAGAAGTTTTTCTTCGCGAACAACCATGCTGCCAGAAAACGCTTACATGCTTGCTTTCCAAAACCTTTTTTGGTTCACTCAAAATATCTGTTGAACTCACGAGTATCAGGTGCCGATACACACAAATGCCGTGGTGTCCTGCATTATACTAAGACCGGTTTTATCGCCACAGTGGATTGTTGGTTAGAGGGATTCATAGTTGGCGCCTAGTATTCGGCCTGGATACATCGCGCTGTGCGATTGGCGATCCGCCGTACATAGGCCCCCTGCCAGTCTGCATCTTCCTTCTTAGTTCGTTCTGGTCTCTTTCAGAGTTGTATGCAGTGTCCTTTTCCCGCCAGCCCACGCCTGCATATACTGTTCCCAAGTCCCAAAAGATCATATTGTCCCACAATGCAAAGCTCTTCATCCAGCGGGCGAGTACACATTTGTTAAAGCAGACGAAAGCTTGAAACGCGCTGTTCTTCCCAGCCGGGACTTAGCGAACGCAAACTGTGACTGGGCCCGCTTCAGGGAGACTTCGTGATTGCACCGATCTGGAAATGCCATTGTATGTTACAGCCCACGTCACGCCACAAGGACTTATCGCCAACCTTCTTAATTCCTATCCGTCTCCGCCCGAGGGATCTTTGAAAGCCGTGATTGCTCGTGAGCTAAGAAGAGGAAATCTTCTATGTCCGTCAGAACCAAAAGCTGAGAAGGAGGGCATTGACGTGTCCAAGGCCGGCGATGTTGCAGTCCTCCTTGGCCTCCTCCTTGGCCAACTCCGAATGGACGACCCATCTCAACAAAGACCGTTAATAGCTTACATTGGCGCTCTGATAAGAATCACCGAAGAAAAGAGAAGTACATGATTCGTGAAGCATATCCAAACGGCCAACGTCATTGTCAAAGGCTATCAATACGATGAGCTTCCCAAGGAAAAAAAGGCTGCAGACAGTACGAGCGAGAAGACCAGGAGAACGTTGTGACTTTCTTTACCCCTGAAAGCGCCTCTAATTCTTGAGGAGATCCTACGGAGCAGGCGGCTTGGCAAATCAGAAGATGGACCCTGCCAAGCTTACTTGGCATCATCTCCACTGATGATTTGGTGTCGTGAATCCGGTAGTCATCGGCTGAACGTTGCCCCGAGCTGCCGATCATCGGCTAACGACGGCTGGAGTCGGCCAGCAGGCTTCAGCATAATCCGTGACCTTGAAAATCTTTATCAATCAACGGCAATTGTAATCATTGGACTGGTGGACTTGTGAAAAATTCTGTAGCACCGTTCGTGTTGGTCATTGCAACCATTGATGATCCTTGCCTCCCTATCAATGAATGACGTTGGAAAATAATTGGCGCGATGCAAACTGTGCAGCCTCCGAGACGAATTATATAAAGGGACAGGACATCTGCTTTTAAGTCGACATTATCCGAGAAACATACCATCAACACAGTCTAAACAACCGAGATCATCCACTCTCTTCTAATCAAACCATCAAAGGCCAGATCTCCTAGAGAACCAAGACATTCACCAAATATCACCAAAAACCTCTACCACATCGAAAAACCAGTCAGACCTCTCACCCACCGTCCACCACAACAATGTCCGACGCTCTCATCTTCGAGTATCTCTCCTCCCCCAGCTCCAGCAAGCGTGCCAGCCAAGCATCCCACCACAGCCACCCTACCATGAACGCCTCGTCGAACAACCGCTCCAACTTCCGCGCATCCGCCAGCAGCAAGGGCGGTGAGGGCAAGAGGGGAAGTCTGGATTGGATCAGGGGGATTGGGAGGAAAGCATAAAGGCTATTCTTCCAGCCGCCTTGGATGAAAGCGTTACAGTCAGACTGCTGTAGTTGCAGTCAAAAGTGTTGCCTTTTCTTGCTCAGCGACTTTGTTATGTATCACATTGGTATATTTGAGCTTGGGTTGTGGTTTTTGTCGAGGATTGTCACAGAGTCGGATACCCCGTCTACGTTCAGGCTGTATGTAAAGTACATTAATAATAATTAATCACAGCGATTCTTGGCCAAGGTATAATAGGCATCCCTGGAGTCGTATCTGGCACATTCCGCACTCAACTCGCCGACACCCGCTGTATTTTCAGACTTGTCAGCCACAAACGCAAATTTTTTTACCAGACCAACGGTTCTGACGGATCCTCCTGTCTGAATCCAACCATTGCATTCATATCAGCACACACTTTACATCCAGACATCACTGACCAAACACCGACCAAAATACAAGTACCGCATCGACAACCAATTGTGAGAGATTCGAGGCTGTACGGCTATCCATGAGACCCATCAAGGGAAGTGACAGACGAAAAATATACTTCGAGGTCTTTCAGCTTACCTCAATACTATATGCCTGACGGAGTGTGACGCTTCAGCCAGGTTTCCTGAGCATCCTGGTCGATATTGGATAGTACCAAACACTGGCGGTTGGAGAAGTGCTCATTGTATATCAATTCAAATGCCCCGTTGGGGAGATTTATATTCTCAAAGACCAAATAAAAATGCGGGAAGTCAATGTCTTGCAGAGGTTGTCAGTATCATGCTTCTAAGAACCGGCTCTTAGGAAAGAAAAGATCTAGAGGATGTAATGGGTTCACGTTGCTGAGATATCACTGGCTGAATTCCTTATTGCCACCAAAGCAGCTGCAGATACATGTAGACTCCGAGAAGATTTGACTCGCTATATTCCACTTACTGAAGTCAGAATTCATGCTGCAAATCTCTAAGGTGTTGCTTACTTGACTAAGAAGTTGGTGGATGGGAGCAGTCTACTTGAGCCGGGCCATCGTTGCACAAAAGTGGAGGCTGCTGACTTCCAAACATTTAGGTTCCAACAAGCCCAGACGCCATAGAACTAAGGAGATACCTACATTGTTATCGTTGCTCTTGTCGCAGTAGTGATCGACGATACTATCACTACCCTGAATCTGATTGAGCAGAAAGATGGCTTTTGTTTCGCCCGCACGCGTCAGCGCCAAGGATCGGCGCTTGGAGTTGAGGCGAAGCTAGGGCAAAAGAAGACTAGCTCTTTGTTGTATCACATCAAGTGGCACGCTCAAGGCTGTATGTTGCTATCATAATTCCATCAATGTACCGCAAATCTGCCCACAGGCTTTGGTATAGTACTTCCTCATACACAAAGCTCCTTCCTCTGACGAAGACTTATGCTACAAAAAGTGTCATAGCAAGACCCTCCTCTGTCGCTCCAGACTGAGAGTGGAACGTAAGTCGATAGAAAGGACATCTTCTACATGAAAGCTACTCTTTGACGGCAAGACCTAACGCCTCCCTTCTAGTTGGTGCATCATGGTGGAAATAAGGAGCCTCAGCTAAAGCAGTGACCCTGGTACCGTGTCTCGGTTCGCTACCCTCATAATCCCAGCTCGCGTTATGGATGGTTATCCTAGAAAGACAGTCAGTATCATCCAGATCCGAGGCAAATCCTGCAAGAATGGACATACCTGTTATCCCACAGCGCACTTGTACGTGGCGTCCACTTGAAACGGACCTGTATGTCGACGTTCTTCTCAAAGACATCATTCAGATACCCGAGGATGAGATCGCTCTCTGCCTTGTCTAGGCCAAAGATCTTGACCGTCATCGCTCGGTTCACCCAAAGCGACTTCCACCCGGTCGCTGGATGGACCCTCACCAGTGGGTGCACACGCTCCTGGAACTTTGGGCCAGCTGTGGGATCATCTCGGTCAAGGTATGCATGAGCGGATCGATATACGGCTTTCTTGCCGTCTAGGAATTTGCGAAAGTCAGGTGAGAGTTTTTCGTACGCTGAGTAGCCACTTGCCCAGAGGGTGTCTCCTCCCACTGTAGGAACAACGTCATTGTGAAGATGGGTGACGCCTGCCGGTTGGCGCTCGTGAACTAGGTCCGAATGCCAGCGGGAAGCCCCCCCAGGGTTGCGAAAGCTGGCTTTGGCTTCTGATGCTTGCAGCTCTGGCCAGATGACGGTTACGCCAGGGAGCCCAGGGACCTGCGGTACTTGGGGCTGGAAAGAATCAGTCTCGAGATCTTCATGACAGGTCACAGAGGGGGAAGAGCTTACGTGCACTTCAACCTCTCCATACCATTCTCCCAAAGACTTCTGCTGCTGTGGCGAGATGTCTTGGTCTCGGAAGAAAACGACACTCCTTTCGGCGATAAGAAGACCCAACTCGTCTTTCTCTTGGTCTGTCAAATCCTTCAGCTGCAGTCCTACGATCTCAGTCCCAATGTGCGCAGTCAAGTCGATGACCTTCTCTGCCGCAGAGAACAAAGCACGCTTTGCAGGATCTGCTCTCGCGCCAGGGTCAACATGCTCGCGATGGTAGTCACGAATCTTTAGGACATCTTGGACGTATAATGGTTTTGCCGGGCGATAGGGATAGCCGTTGGATAGGTCTATGCCTGCCTTCTCAAAGCGTTTGCGGGATGGGGCAGGCAGGTTGAGAGTGTCTTTCTTTGGCTGGACGACGTCGACGATCACTGGGTCAATTGCAGTTGGAGCCATGGTTGGTACATCAAAGGTTTAAGAAATGTAGAGACCAGACAGAAGTTCGCTGGCATTTGTCTACGTTCATATCGTTCTCTTTTGGGAAGACCCGCCTTTGCAACATCAGCTGCCACTTTTCGCAATTCAGCCTTCTGCGCATTGATTGTAAATCAATATGAGTGGGGTCAATCACGCAATTCGGTTAAGCTTCTGCGTTTGGGGTTTGGTATCTGTTGTCCAACAAAAGGTTTCGACACTGCGCCTGTCACGCAATTCCCCATCTACCCCGCCCGTAATTCACTAATGCACGCTTTTGCGTCCTCCTGCGGCCTGATGTTCTGACACGAAGAAATTGATAGCCAACAATATTCTAGTCATGCAGAAGCATCACGTTGTGCGCGTTATCATCTCGCCCCACGTCTTAGTCTGCATCTTCCTCCGCTGGCCGCTCGTTGTCGCCATCCAAGAGATAAAGGCGTCATGAAGTGCCAGTCACATGGCTCGGTCTCTCGTACTCATTGCAGCATCAACTCTTGAGGACCATGCTTAGCCAGTGCCAATCGCTCAAGCCCGAAGAAGACACCCTTAACATGCGAAAGTATTACGCCAAATCCTACGCAGTTACTCCTATTAAGAGTCTTGTACACCTATGTTCCCACCGATCTAGCCTCCTTCTCATCGCCAAACGTGATGCAACTCCAACCGAACGTTCAGCACGCCATTGGGAACAATTTTCCGTCACGGAAGCGGCTCGTTGCTTTGCTCTAGACCGAAAACTTTTAGCGAACTAGTGATTCGTGAAACTGAGTACTTCCTACGCCGACATAATTACTGAAGTCTGCTATGATTTCTCCAAGTTCTCCTAACGTGAGGAGAACTCATAGCGAAAGGTTAGTGATTATCAAACATCCAGTGAGATGCATCTCAGGGAAGATCAAGACATGCAAGACTCTTCAGACAAAGCGGAAATTGTGATACAAGAGAAAGTTCAGCGGAAATGGCAAAGCTATATATGGGATACGCTTGATAAGGCACCAGAGGAACGAAAGTTCCTGTTCAGGCTCGACTTCGCATTATTGACCTTTGCTTCCTTGGGCGAGTCGGTCAAGTCCAGGATTATGTGCGGAATCTGACTAGCATAGGCTACTTCATCAAATATCTCGATCAGGCCAACATCAACAATGCTTTTGTCTCAGGAATGTTAGTATAGAAACAGGACGCTTCAATGCCAGGTCAGCTGACACTCAGAAGGAAAGAGCAGTTGGGGCTATATGGCAACGAACTGAATTACATGCAGTCATGCTGGACCGCTGGATATGTGATTGGCCAGATACCAAGCAACATACTTCTGACGCGTATTCGGCCATCAATTTGGATACCTTCCATGGAGGTATAATTGGCGCTTCCAGCGACAATCCGTGCAAACCAGATATGGCTGACACTTTGTAAATAGGTAACCTGGACCATCCTCACATTCTGTTTGTGCCGATGTACTACAGCCCGTCAAGTCTATGCAGTCCGCTTTTTTGTTGGTGAGTGACCTTTGAACTTTTCCCAATGTAAATACCCGACTAATGTCCATCTGTCAGGTCTCGCAGAGAGCTCGTTCTATCCCGGAATGCAGTATGTCATCGGCTCATGGTATAGGAAGGACGAGCTGGCGAAAAGATCTTGTATCTTTCACGTCAGCAGCGCGATCGCTACAATGTGTTCCGGCTACCTAATGGCGGCCGTTTACCACCTGGGAGGTAGAGGGGGCTTTGCTGGCTGGCAGTGGTTCGTCGCTCCCAAATGTTTGCATGCCGTTAAATCGATACTGAGCGGAGAGTTAGGCTATTCATCGTCGACGGAATCATTTCCCTTCCGATTGCCTTGGCCGGATTTTTCTTCATCCCAGACGTTCCGGAAACATCTCGCGCTTTCTACTTGAACACAGATGTACGTGGAGATTTCCTTCGGTATAAGCCCAGTGTTGGGACTAAGACTCGCCCTACAGGAACGTGAATATGCCAAGAAAAGAATGAAGCTTGAAGGTCGCAAACCGCGAGCACCGTATACGAAGGCAAAGATACGGAAGATACTGACGTCCTGGCATATCTACGCACTCACAGCGCTTTATGTGTAAGCGTCATTTCTTCCAAATCCTTAAGCAGGGCAAAGGTTGAAAAACAGAAGCTAATAATTATAGCTTTTTCAACAATGGTGGTGCAGGCGCGGCCCCTGTGTTTGCCCAATTTCTCAAGGATTCAAAGCACCCAAAGTATTCTATTGCCCAGATAAATGACTATCCAACGACGACATATGCTGTCCAAATCGTTACGACACTTATATACGCTTGGACGTCGGATTCCATCCTTAATGGAGATAGGCTACCGCCAATTGTATTTGGAGGAGTATGTTTTTAGCCGACTCAACTCTGCAAGTTGCTGCATAAGGACTAATCTCAAACTCCAGGCCATCAACATCATTTGCTATATATCTCTCGCCATCTGGGATATACGAGAGGGTTGGCGATGGACATGCTACATCCTGATGGGCGCAGGCTTTGGCTTATCGGGTCTCTGCATGGCGTACGTGGCACATTTCTTTACTAGTCCTCTTGTGCTATCGCTAATCGCTGATTCAGTTGGGCTCATGAGATCTGCGCCGACGACAACGAAGAGCGAGCCATTGTCGTGGCTAGTATGAATGAAATGGCTTACGTTCTCCAAGCGTGGCTTCCGCTGCTTGTGTGGCAGCAGATCGATGCTCCGCAGTATCGAAAAGGTTTCATCACCATTACTGTCATCTCAGCATCACTGATAGTGACTGGCTTCATTACGAAGGCGCTGCATAAGAGTCAGATTCGAAGGTCGGTCCAAATCTCCGGAGGCTAAATGTGATATCGCTGACTGGTCTTTAATTTCTAGGCAAAGCTATCAGTCAGGCGAAGACGAGACTGTCAGATCGTTTGGCGAAGACGTATCTGAGCATGTGCGGGTTAGTACCAAAGGCTAGGTCCTTGGAAGAGAGAAGACCACCTAGCACATTTACTTTAGCACAATGCGGAACCAGCCAGGACGGTCTCAATACTAATTATATCCAATTATGTGCAGATCAGCCGGGCCTTGTTCATTTAGATAGCTATACAATCGTAATCGTCTCCCGCAAATCATGATCGATTTCATGTGTGACTGTTGTTTAATACGGCTTATTCGGGCATATGTTTAGGCTGTCAGAAGTCGATCGCAGATTCTTTTTCCTAGGATTTAGAGACAACTTCAAGTATTGTGGGAACTCTAGACGATTTGGTACCGTATCAAACCTAGCGACAACGTAAAATCCAACGCACAGGTGGATTATTTGACTAGACAGTTAATACCAAGACACATGAATGCGGGCAAGTATCTGTCAAGTCATCATCGTTGGCGTAAATGGCGTGCGTGATAGCCATAGCTGGAATTAAGCAAACCTTGCATGTTGGGTTAGGGTTGCATGTTGATCTCCAACCGCGCTAAAGCTGTCCGTTCCGTTATGACCAAATCCTACAACATCGCCATCTCGAGATTTGACCATAATTGAGACTAGTTGCAGTACCCATGTATCAATCATTTCCCATACGTCTTTTCCTGTTCCCATGGCGTGCTCGATTTCGATTGCGTGCTCGATTGCGTGCTTGCGTGAACACATAAGCGTAGTCGCTAGTCCAACCAATGAGGTTGTACCCCAGTCTTGGAGTAACAATGTTGCTTATCTGCATTCATAGAAAAACATGAGAAAGCGCGTAGATTTCTAATGGATTTGTCGTTCTAGATTGACCATGAGAGTGGGTATAGTCGGCGCAGGCATCAGCGGCGTTGTTGCTGGAGCCCATCTCAAAGCAGCCGGCATAGACATCACGGTCTTTGAAAGATCGAGTCAAGCGGGTGGCGTATGGTAAGCAACATCCCCTTGGCTGAGGTCGGTGTCTGACGAGCGTATTATCAAGGCTCTACGATGAGCGCCTTCCACCAGAGCCGACATATCCATCAATCAAACCTTCTGAAGCGGATTTGTACCTGGGCGATGAGCAGTCGCCGCATGACAAGCGCTATCAGCGACGCCAACTTACTCCTGGTGACGACCTGAAGCACGCTCCGCCAGGGTCAGGCACTCACTTGTTCATCTTGTGCGAGCACAAGGCTGATCAATGAGACGCGTATAGACCGTGCTATGAAGGACTGTCCAATAATGTACCTACCCGAATGATGAAGCTGAAAATCAACTCGTGGCCAGCCGGAACAGAGGACTATGTCGTTCATCGGGTGCTAAATGAGTATATCCAAGATACATCTCGCAAGAGTGGAGTCCATTTGAATACCTTGTATAATACTAGAGTCGAGAGGATCTTTAAGAGTGGACGACTCTGGAAAATGCGAACTTCATCCTCGATGAGGGATCAAAACGTCTCTCACTGGATTGAACGTGATTGGGTAAGACCGTAGCTGCCTTTAGAATACTGAAAGCTAACGAGACTTTAGGACTTCGATGCCGTTGTCATCGCGTCCGGTCATTACCATGCCTGCCGTCTCCCAGACATACCCGGCCTTTCAACATGGAAGAAGCGATGGCCTAGTCGTGTGCAGCATTCCAAGAGCTACAGGAATCCGAGGGGATTCAGGGACCAGGTGGGTAGACCTGAGAGTCTTCCGGCTGCTGGGTCAGGTTTTGATCTACTCTAAGCTGAGCTGGCTCACAGAATATCCTTCTCATAGGCGCGGGCGTCTCGTCTGTCGACATTGCTCGTGAGATAAGTGCCGAAGCAAAGAACATATACCAACTTTCCAGGGGCGGGGCCTTTGATCTCCCTACAAGCCTTCTCCCGCCTGGTGCCACTCGCATCTCTGGAGAGATCCGCGCTTTTGAGAGTCTGCCTATAGAGAATAAGCAGCTGACCGATGCTCTGGAGCCAATACCTGGGCGAGTGGTCCTGAAAGACGGCCGGGAACTTATTAACATCCATCGAATCATTTTCTGTACCGGTTACCACATGACGCTGCCCTTCCTGCCTCAGTTCCACAGCGACACCACTCCAGTCCACGAAGCAAACAGCACAGTACTCATCACCGACGGAACACAAGTCCACAACCTGCACAAAGACATATTCTACATACCCGACCCAACCCTCATCTTCATCGGCATTCCCTTCTTCACCGCCACCTTCACACTCTTCGAGTTCCAAGCCATGGCCGTCGCTGCCGTCCTAGCAGGAATGGCCGTCTTGCCAACGGAAGAGGAGATGAGGAACGAGTATCAGCTGCGTTTGCAGAAAAAGGGGACTGGGAAGATGTTCCATTCGTTGAAAGATCGAGATGTGGAGTACGTGAACGAGCTCCTGGACTGGGTGAATAGAGACGGCGCAAGGTTGGGAGCGAAGCCTCTGGAGGGACACACGAAGGCTTGGCATGCTGCTAATGTTGATCGGTTGGAGAAGATGCGGCAGAGGATGGAAGATAAAACCAGTGAGGTTGATAGCGCCGCTTGATGTATCGTTCAGCCTCTGTAGAATATCTGCCAAAGGATCTGATATTTGCACTGTGTGCTGAATCGATGGTGGAGTAGATATAAGAGAGCCTCGTTGCCTATTTGAGAGCGATTCCGGTTCATGACAGGGCGCCCAATGGTCCATACCGTCCGTGCAAAGGCCTGAACTGGTCCATTTGAAGCTATTTACATAGTTCATAGTGTCAGAATCAACATAAAGTCATGTCATATGGGTGTATTGAATAAGACAACTAAGTGAGGAGAAAGTATGTATATAAAAAAAAGACATTTATATGAAAACAAATGCCTTTATCAAGTCACGTTAAATTCAATCGAATAATGTTAAAAGAATATGATGTTAAAGAAAAGTTAGTTTTATTAAAAATATAGAGTACGCTTATAACATTATTTCTCTCTCTTAAAAAGCGATGTTTTAACGCTATAAAAATCGAAGAAATGTGTTTATAATTTATTTTATATCTTCGAAACATTTAATTAATAATTATTTTTAATTAAAGAAAGTTAACGATAATAATGATAGTAATATATCGTAAAAAGTTCGTTTATAATATCGTCGATATTATAATATTTTATCGTTTTAAACGTTTAAAAATAACGTGATTTAATAAAAAATTAACGTTATAATCGCCGTCGAAACATTTAAATGTTTAATATTATTTATTATTTCATATTTCGAATGAAAAAAGAATCGTAAAAATTAAATGATATAATTAAATAAGATCTCTCGAATCGAATCGAGTCGTAAACGTTAAATTTTATTTGAAATTTATATGTGTT